>WBMV01002074.1:442357-639412 GCA_013396655.1 Campylorhamphus procurvoides
CTGCAGACAAGGGGAGCTGCCTATTCTTGATGCAGTTTTTTTCATTGCAAGCAGCCTGAGTGGTTTGCAATCATAGAAACGCTGCCACTGGAAATACCCTGGGTTTATGCTGCCAGTTTGAGTGACTTCATGCAAGATTATGATTACTTCAGACTTTCTCTTCCCCCTCTCACTGACAAGTTGTAATTCATGCCAGAAACATTATCATCCAAGCTATTCTCAAAGCCTTTTCCATATTGTCTAGTCTTCATCCACCCCCATGTCCTCGAGATTTGTCTCCTGAATGAAGGCTGTAAATCTTTGTACAGGATGGCAGGAGAACTTTGAGCATCTGAGTTATTATGTAAATGCAGCACCAATGGTACTTTTAACTGCAAGTTGATTGGTCTTGTAAATGAAACATCAGTGATTTATAGTCAGAGTGCTTCCTACAAAGAGGAATTAATGCTATTCACTGACCTCGAACCCAAAGTAGGCTTCCTGAACCATCCTGAATGCTGAGACAGCCCATGTCTAGGCTGGAGCTGAGAAGCTGCATTTCATCCTACATGTGATACCCAATTGCCTGTTTCTCAGAACATGAAGAAAATCAACATGGGCCAGTTTCCAATGCTCTGGATAGCCCTGTTCCACATGCAGCCCTTTTCTTAGCAGAAAAGCTAATTTAAGCACTACCAGGTTCAAACATGGAACTCATTCCTCGTGACTCTGCAGCACCATAAGGACCAGGATGTAGCAGACAGTGCCCATGCTGGGCTGGAGGGATCAAGAAAAGATGTGCTCACCTGACACAAAGGCCACTTTCTCTTTCAGTATAGGAAGGACATCAGCAGCTTTTAAACCATCATTTCGAAATGAACCTGCAAAACAGAGGAAAACAGGAAAGCCACATTAGAAGAGGGCATGTCCTTGCTCCCAGCTTCATAGACATGCCATATTTCTCAAAATCAGACTGGAGAAAGCCTATAAATTATATAAAAGCACAAGCAAACAGACCCAAATGGCTGATACACAAATAGCATTAATACCAACAGAGCCGTGTTTGTAAAAACAAATTAGAGAATCAGCTCATCACTCTATCCTTCAGAAGTTGTGAAAGGTTAAAAAATTTCCCACTAAGTATTCAGATTTATCCCTGCTGTCTTTTTCAGAGACCATACAATCAGGCCTGGGAGATGCTCAGCTTGCACACTGAGCCAGGAGCCTTCCCCCTTCACTGTTCTCAACACACTCCAAGCGAAATTGCAGGGAACATTACAGCACACACACACCCATTTAGCATCAGCCCTTGAGACAGATTTGCACAGGCGCTGGCTTAAAAAGGGCTTTTCCCCTTTGCCCCTTTCTGCTGTACACAGCACAGCTGGAGACGGAATGGCTCCAGGCGGGGATGGTGGGCAGAGGGAGGACATGCTCTTGAGGAGTTTTCCCTGGGTAAGGAGTGGTTTGAAGCCACAACATATCCTCATGTAATTCAAGCTGTTTGATTACATGTTAAGTATACCTGCAAGCCCATTTGCCTTCCCTGCAGTGCCAAATTATCTCATGTCTCCTAAAATTTCACCAAAGAAATCACAGATTTTTACTCTCCTGGAAGCCTCGGGAAAAGAACTGCCGATAGGTTTGGGCACCAGCAGCATCCTTCTGCTTTGCAAAAGACTGGCAGTAATGGATAACCCCAGAGTAAGCCGGACACTGCTATTCCATCAGTGAAATTACAAAACAAAAGGTGGGCTTGAAGGACATTTTTGCAGTTGCTCTGAAAAATAAGTCATCCATCACTGGGGAGTGAATATCCATCATGACAAGTGATCTTCCATATGGCCTTAAATCTATGAATTTAACACATTTGAAACCCTGTATTTTTACTTTTTGCCTTTCACAGGCAGGCAGTTCTCCTGAGATGGTACCACGGAATGAAAGTCTTCTCACTTAGCAGCTTTGTAGACACAGGGCAACATTGCTGCAGCCATCACGCCCTCCTGCTGAACACGGCAGATGATACCTCACCATTTGGGTCTGAAAGTGGGAATAGGGATAAAAGCACCCCTCTTATAATGTCACCTATTACTTCCAACATGTTGCCTGCAAAGGTACAGTGTTTGATCCGTGCAGGCATTGGGAACAGACAGGATGAAGACTGTAACCACCATTTTCACCTGCAGCTGAATGACAAGTGTTAGTATTTTTATGGTTGAGTTACTGTTAATGGCAAATGAGGCAGTGTTTGCCATTCACAGTCAGACTGTGCAACAAGACTGTCTTGTACATGTAAATATGTCCCTCACCAGTGACCGAAGGCTACAGTTACAGCTCCATGTCCCCATGTGCTCTCAGGTGCCACCTCTGTGGCACTCAGCTCTAGAAGATGCACAAGCTCACCAACTAAGCATACAGCTAGTGAAAATTAGCAGAAAAAGGAGTGAGGCAATTCAATGCAAGGCCAGGACCAGTGCAGCTGCAATGTGAACATGCACCGGAGCACAGTCCTGAGCATCCCTTAAAGAGTGCGTTGTATCAGTAAAGTGTTTTGGGACCAAGGAAAAGAGTCCTGGTTATTGAAGTTTTTCTGTGTTCAAGTAAGCAGGACTTTGTGCACCCTGTGTTAAATATATGAGACTTTGCTATTAACTTATCCTCTGAACAAGAATAAGCTCTCAGATCTCAGGCTGCGGCTAGCTCTCACATCAAAGGTAGGAACAGCTCAGCCACAGGCAACATTTGGAATTTCAGCAGCTTTGTATATAAGCATCACATCCAACTGTGAAGCAAACAAGAACAGCCAATGTGCTACACACATCATGGGGGGGTTGAAGACATTTAAGTGGGCCAAATTTATCCAGCTGAATGATCAGCAGTGTCAGTGCAAGTTGGGTTTTGGCCAGTATTTGTTAAATTTGTCAGGGAAACAGCAAAGTCAATTCTTAAGCACTTAACTGTGCAGCAGACACTATACAACTGAGGTCTTGGTGAACATTGCTAAAAAAAATCAGTGGGTGTAAGGAAAGCACACAACAAGGACTTCTTAGCAAGAGCCCACCACACTGAGGGCTGAAGGCCAACTTCAGACACTCTTCTACAAGGAAGGGCTGCAAATCACAGAGGTGATATGCATGGAGGCCAGGAGAGAAATGTACGACTTCAAAAGATGGTCACCTCCTGAGCTGTAGCAGGGCAGGCTACAGGCAAGGAGCTCCCTGCTAACAGCCCTGATGTCCTCACTGTGCACAGCAAAGGCAAGAAAAGACTTGAAAGGGGACAGTGCTGCCACCAGGTACTTTCCTCTTTCTCAGTATCACCCAGGATAGGTCAGACATGCTCCAAAATAATAAACAAATTAGAAAACTGTGAGTCCATCCTACAGACCGGGAATAAACAAAAAGCCCCGAGATCTGCAAAACTTCCCTTGGGATGAGGAAGGAACTCCTGAAGGCAGCTCAGTACCTAAAGCAATGCCCTCACTCTGGATGATGTACGTGCTCAGCCAAGTGGCAGCTCATGACCCACAGAAGAGGCCATGGCCACTGCTTTCAGAAGTCATTCCAGTCCCCAACAAAACCCTCACGCTGGAGGCTTCATTTCAACACACGCTGCCAGGCTTTCCAGCAGGGGCTGGGGGAAGGTATACATAAATGGGAAAACCAATGGCTCTAATAAGGACTCCAAAACCAACAGTTAATCTGTCTCCAGAAGGGTCCAGCGTAGCAATGAAGCATTCCTCAGCTCATAAGTTACCATAAGCATATCCTTAATAATGCTTATTTTCATCCTGTTCTCCAGCTGTTTCTAATATGTTTGTTTTGTTTGTTTGCGTGCTGGGTCCAAGGCCATGCCTGCCCAGCACCATCTGATTTGTGCCGCAGAGCCCTGTGTACACAAAGGCTGTGCTTTTTTATTCTGCCCTACACCTCCCTCCTACCCCTCTAAGACCCAAGCCCTTCTGCAGCAGAGGGACACAGAAGGACAGAGTTGGGAAGGAAGGGCAGGCTGAGGCATCCTCCCCATTGTCTGCTGGTTCATCATCCTCATAAGCATGGGACAAAACAACAGTGCCCCTCTTGCTTTCACCTGCAGGTCTCACCATGGTCTGCCAACACTGCAATCAGCTCTTTGCTGAGAAAGGGACACAGAGAGCACAGTACTGTGTCCCAGTCACCCTGCACTTCCTCACACCCCCATCGTGTCCTGGCTTTGTGCGCCGTCCACGTAGCAGAGACACAATGAATGGCCACAAACTTTCATTACTCCAGTGACAAGAAGAAAGCACACCATGCCAGCTTGAGCAGCTGAAGAATAATATGTCCTTGTAAATGTGGAAGCACTGAAAAATTAAAAGAGTGGATCCTCAGCATGGCTGAGTCACGTTTGAGGGCAGAGCAGCTTTGCGTGAGCACAGTCCATCCCCCAGCAGGGATTCCCTGGGTGGCAGAAGCACTCACCATTTTAGATGAGATGCTGTAATGAGAAGCCACATGGGTGAGATAAGAGCTTAAGGCACGCTTCTATGTAGTGCAGCAATCCTGAAACTGAGAAAATTCCTTTTTCCCCTGCACGAGTGCCTCAGTTGGCCTGGGGAACTCACTGCTGCTGGACATGGAGGTCAGCAGCTCAAGGGGCTTCCTGAACAGGTTGCAGATCTGCAAACAACAATCTCCAGGGAACCTGAAGATTAATAAAATAAGCAAGAGTTTTGAAAAGAATGTAAGCCTACAGACTTTGAAGTGAAAGCCAAGCTCGAACTCTTGGAGTGGAATATAAATTATCCCTGGAGAGAGTTCTGTGAGCTTTCAGATTGCTTTCTCTAAGCAGAGTGCAGGGTCTCTGTTGGAGACACGGTCTTGGCCTAGATGGAGCAATGGTTTGCTCCAGAGTGGCTTTTCCTAGAAAAGCTCCAGTTCTAGTCTAAAAAATGCAGCTCTTGGCTTCAAATAAAGATCAGCTGCTGGAAATATGGAAATACTTTCTATACTTAAAAAAAGTATGCGTAGGCAAGAAGAAAGCCTCCTGTCAGAGCACTGCATGGGGCTTAATCACTTGGCTCCTGATGCCTTCAGCAGGAGATGTTCATCCCAAGTCCCATGCAATGTTTCAGGAAAGGCAGCCCACATTCTCAGAGTTCTCAGAACAGATTTGACTATTTAAAAACTTTGGCACAAAGTTTCTTTAACCAAACAAAACTGAACTCCTTGGGCTAAACCCATCCCTCGAGGAACTCCACTGGAGTCCAGGACGCAACAGTAGGATTAATTGGTCCATATTGCTTCTTTCTTCTTCCCTCAGTAAAGGCCAGCGCTGTATTTCTTCACTACCACCACCACTCCAGTTTCTGGGGCATTTATCTCCCAGGTTTATCATAGCTTATTTTGCCTTCCTGCCTCTTTTTTTTTTTTTCCACCTCAAAGTCTCAGTGGGTTTTGCTTGTGTTTGCAGTACAGTGGCATCTTTGCTTTCTACAACATACAAACAGAAGGGACGTCTGACGTGAGCAGAGAGAGGCAGAACAAAGGAGATTTTATTATTCCCATTGTAGCCTTTGCAAACTGAGACAAAGAGATTGACTTGTCCAGTGTCAGAGAGAAAGTTTGTGCAGAGCTGAACCCTCATTTCCCCAATGCTTCCCCAATGCCTTTCTCATACAAACATCCCTTTGTTTTCTGGTAGAATATAATCCTCCTTTTTCTTCTCTTTATACTTCTGGCTTCCTCCTCCTGCCCTTACTCTCTCCATTATTCTTTCCTTCTGCATTTCTGCCTCAAATATTTACTTTTTTTGTGTGCTAAACCCTCTTTAACCCCTTCCTCCCCTTCCTGCAGGCTATTGTCTTTCCCCGCAAGGCTGTGAGCCTTCCCAGTTTGATTCCTCTGATTTTCCATGAGCCATGCAGAGGGGCTTAGCCAAGGGCTGCCAGGGCCTTTGCCGCTGGGAATTTGCTGGCTGAGGCTCATTGGTTCAGAGGCAGAGAGGCCACAGCATGGCACAAGCATTTGGTTGAATAGAAGCAACACGTGCTCCGGACTAGTATTTTAGCACCATCTGGCAGAGATAAATAGGGCTGGACACTCCGCATCTGCCAATCGCTCTTCTGCGGACAACAGCCTGATCCCTGATGCAAAGAAAGAGCAATTTAGTGCCCCTGAGCCCCTCAGGAGCCCATGACACTCTCCTGCCACCCTTGCCTGCTGCAGGCAGCAGAAGAGCAGGTTTTGATCTCACAGAGAGAGGAAGGAAGGAAGGATTGGATTGAATTGAATTTAAAGGCAGCACCAGACAGAAAAAAAATACAAAATCAAGCTGTAAATATCATTATGCATTATTATTGAAGATTAACCCAGAGCTCTATACTTCTCCTTAATAACCAATGAAAGGTAATACCTGGTCTTACAGGAAGCTTTTAGGAGTGCAGGTCAGGGACAGGGGGAAAGGTAGGTTGGGGTAGTACCATAGCCCAGGGACAAGGATGGTGGCTGTGCGCTCTGTCCCCCGTTTGCTTTCTAAAGCCTCCAGATGCAGTGTGCAGACTGACACACAGACCTGTGCCATAGCTTCAGAAGTTGCAAGAACCATGGACACCAGTCAGACGGTCTGCACAGAAGACTAATCCCACTGCACCACATGGCACACTCTTTATCCCAGTTGAGACAAAAGTCACATGCATTACATTGCGGCATTTATTCTAAAATGAAAAGATGAATGTTGGGTTTATACATAATACTTAGGCTCAGTCCACGATTAATATTTTTTTCTCTGTGCTTTCTTATTCTGTCCTTCTTTTTATTAATTATACACCACTACTGCTCACTGAAATATGCTCCCGGTCACAGCTACCAGGTGGCAGTACTACAGGCTACCTCTGCTTCCAAGTTTTGCCAGCACACATCAGAGCTCCAGCTGCTTTTCTGCCCCCTCTACACCGACAGGTTGGATCCTGTGATTTCCCACTGCTTGAATCGCCACACAGGGACAGGCACTGCCAGCACAGCCCCCTGCCCTCCCCTGCCTGTAACATGAGAGAAGAAGGGCTGGGGTTTGGGGGATCTTGCTAATTGCTGAGATTCTTATTCCTTCCACGAGGTCCTTGGCAGCACGGAGCCTCCCAGCACAGCCTTTGAATGTCCACACATTTAAACAGTAGCCTCAGCTTGAAAGCTCGCAAAAGAATAGGCAAGGCCTCAAGAAAAATCCAGCCGCTCGCAGCAAGCATGCAAATTCATCAGCCCCTGTGCACATGTGGCCTCCAACAAGCCGTGTTCAGCACCTGAAGCCTAAACACCACACCCTGTGTGTCCCACCTAAGCTGACGGCCAGGCGTTGCCTTTTCATAGAGGGCACAAAACCATGCAAAGCATCAGAAGGATACTGAATTTATGCACAACCAAGGCTCTGCTTCAACTCCATCCATGGGGGATTTTATTAATTTAATTTTAAACATACACTAATAGAGATGCTAAGAGAATGCAATGACTGTGAGTTAATCTTTTACACATTTCCCTTTTAGTTTCTTCAGGACTTTGGAATCAGACTGAGATCTTTTAGTTCCTACCCTTAGAAAAATAATTAGATGTTATAGGTAGCCCCGTGGATAGCACATCTGACTGCTAGTCAAAAGACTTGGCTCTATTTGTGGTTCTGCTCCTAAATTGCTTTATGATCCTGAACAAGCTGTTTTAACCGCACCAGATCCTGGTTTCCCTCTCTACAGAACAGAAATAATGACTGCCCACATTAGTAAAGCACAGTCAGGTTCACAGACCTCAAAAGCACCTTACAAACGTGAATTAATTCTGTCTCAAAACCCCTCTCTGAGGCAGGGAACTGTTGCAGTGCACTTTTACAGACAGGCAAAAATGAGGCACTGCCAGTAGAAAAGACTTGCTCTGGTGATCACAGAAAGGGCTTTTTGAGAAGAAAAGGGAGAAGTTGGGAAAATTGGAAAAATTAGGTCATCTGACACAAAATCCTGTGTTTTATTTCTTAAGTGTGCAAGGGATAGATGTGCTGCCCTGGAGGGAAATAAGTATATTCAGCACCTTGAGCTTTTACTCCTTAAGTGTCTTGCAATCTACAGATTTCTCTACACATCAGTGACCACCCAGACGCAACAGTGTTTTATGGTGTCAATAAACAGCTACGGGCCATTTGGAATCTGAAGTCACATTTTAAACATGGCCATGGTTTCTACCCACACCTAGCATGCATGAATATTTTCTTTTCATTTTGCTCCCCTCTCAGTTACAATTGGGTTCCTTATGGAAACATTCCTCAGAATTTTATAATCCCATAAAAAGTTTAGAACTGCTGATGGATTCCTGAAGTAAGGAGGCAGGGCCCCTGCAAAGTTGTGGAAGCTGAGTACCCAGGGTCTCATCCTCAGTTAAATTCTGTAGCCTAGAATCATTTCCTGTAACTGGCATTGGTTTAGTCAACAGGCTTTTACCAAAAACCTGCAAAAGGGCATCTGTCAGCACCTGTCACATATCAGTGATGTGCTTAGGGTTTCCCAGCCATCTCCCAGAAAGCCTCCCACTCACATCCTGGAGGTCTCCAGCCACCAGTAATTTCTCCAGGACAAAAAAATAAAATAAAATATCTAATTATGTACAACATTGAGTAGACACTTTGCTGAAACGCCAGCCCGACAAAGGAACCATATGCCAGTGCCCCAAGTGTGCTTTGCAAACATCTGCCTCTCAGGGGGATTTCATGCCAGACAGTAAGAAAGCAACTTTAATTAGACACCAATTGAGATCCTTGTCCCAAAGCCTGTGACTTCCCTAAAAAAAAAGAAAAGAAAATCCCAAACAAACAAAGCAATTGCATTTTCTTTCATGTTTAAAAACATTCTGTACATTTTCTCTTTTAAGGAACAGTTCTCTTTTTAATTTTTCTGACAGAGGTCAACATGCCCCACGTGAACGGATGCACAGGCTGACGAAGTTCCCATTGCCTTCAGAAAAATCCCTGCCCAGGCAGGATGGCTGTGTCTGCTATGAGTGTCAGGGTAGGTTTTAAATTAGCAATTTCTGACTGTGGTTCATCCAACATTCACGAACTAGCACCTCGCTATTAATTAGGCTTACATTTCCCCTGTCTCACCTCGCCTCAAATCCCATCTGACCGGATACATTTCTGCCTTTGCTCACCTCCTTTGGTCTCTTTTCCTCTCTGCCAGGGCTTATGATTTCTGCTTGCAGCTATTGTGTCACCCTGGGAAGCTGATTTTTAAAAAAAAAAAAAAAGAAGAAGAAAAAGAAAACCTGAATCCACAATTCAAAGGGGAGTATTCCCTTCCTGTGCATGAATTCCCTGGCTAGGGATAAAGTAAGATCCATGCCCTAAGCTCTTGAAACAGGGCAGACAAAAGTGGAAACCATCCCTGCAGAGGTGTATGTGGGAGAGTAGCCAAAGCCTTGGTCCCCACCCCTGAGCAGGTCTCTGGGTGATGCACCTCTGGACAAAACCAGCAAAACCAACGCAGGAAGAAAAGCAGCAGAAAGCACTCCAGCTAATGTCAGGCAGAGCACATCCCCACGGGGGCACAGGGAAGGCTCAGGCTGTGCTGCTACGCTGGGCTACTCCAACAGCTGCTCTACAGCCCTTACCTCCCTCTACACCCCACTCTTCTGCTCTTATTTCAGTTTCCCAGGCTCTACTCCTCTGCAAACCAATCTAAAGCCAACCACAACCCACCAACGGGGCCTGTGCATAACCCACTTGCAGCTGACTTCAGGTTGCCCAGACCTCTTTAACAAAGCACTAAACTATGAAGTGGCAGCAGCAGCAGCTCCTCTGAGGGTCTCCCCAGGAAATACTCTGGATGTAACAGCAATTGCTTTAACTTCCCCAGCAGCATCCTAAAGCTACACAAAACCGGGGCAAACATTTTACATACATCAGTGGGAGGGGGAGGACAAGACACTCATAGGACTAAATAATTTATCTGCCTCTCTTATGGATGCTGACATTTTTGACACACATTAAACATTAATGAAAATCATTTTATGGATGGCCGAGTCACGCCAGTCAATGGATAATCTCCTGCCTCTCCACCTGCCCCTTTCACCCTCATCTGGCTCCTATCGCAGAGTGCAGCCACTTGTAACTCTGCCCTCTGCACGAGGCTGGGCTCCCCCAGATGCCAAAGAGCAGAGCAAAAGCTCCGAGGGGGCTGAACAGACCCCAGTGAACACATGGATGAGAGCCCAGCCCACCGAGTCCTAACCCCACTGCTGTCAAATTCACAAACCTGCTGTTTTGTTAATTAGCTAACACAAGATGCTGTGAATCCTTTTGGAAAGCAAATTACCTCCCTGATTTC
This sequence comes from Campylorhamphus procurvoides, assembly GCA_013396655.1. Taxonomy (NCBI): domain Eukaryota; kingdom Metazoa; phylum Chordata; class Aves; order Passeriformes; family Dendrocolaptidae; genus Campylorhamphus; species Campylorhamphus procurvoides. The sequence continues at coordinate 452,673 of WBMV01002074.1, forward strand.
CAAAAGCTTCCTAGCTGCATTTCTTTTTTAAACTTACTATTTTTTCCTTCTCTCAATGTATAAATGCCAATTAAATTACAGCCTGCCTCTGTTTAATCTAATGTTAGCCTACTCATATTTTCAGCTGTTCCCTGATGCCAGCATGGCCCCTTATGCCCAAATCTCTTTAGCGTGCTAGTATAAGTGTTTATAGCCCTAAGAATTAGTGCTGTAAGAAGCTTGACATTTTTGTGCTAATAACCTGTGATGTTATTGTAATGTTGAATTCAAAAGGATCACCAATGAAATGGTGAAAACACAGCTTTCCTTTAGTTTGTTCCAGCTAAGGACACATATAAAGAGACGACTGGGATTAAAGCCTCATGAACTGCCTGGATCTCTTCCTGGACAAGCAGTCCTTAAATTTGCTGCAATGATACTCACCAGAAGGTAGAGTTACAAAAAGCCACTGGGCAGGCTTAAAAAACAGAGAATATGCATTTAATCTCACCCATCATGGAATCAAAGAATCATTTAAGTTGGAAAAGACCTTTAAGATCATCAAGTCCAACTGTTAACCCAGCACTGCCAAGTCCCCCACTTAAACCCATTAGACTGTGATTCTGGATACCAGTTACCAGAAATATATTCTTCATCCCAAATTTCTTTATGGAACCTGCTAAAAGATTATCACCTAACTCAGTAAATTGCCTTCTTTACACAGAGGGGGAGCTGCTCAAATAACTGGCTACAGGTTAATGAGATTTGACTGATCTCCAGAGGGTGCAAGCTGCTGCTCTATAGATCCCTGACAGCTGGAGTTAAATGACCATCCAACTCATCCTCCAAACACAGGGAAACAGTTTGGGGCCCCTCTTTCCAGCCCACTGCCAGGTTGTATTTTTTTCTTTCAACAGAGGTGACAGAAGTGCAATGTATTGGCAATGATTTTTTAATTTCACAGATTGAACTATAAAATCCTTTTCCCATGCACACTTTCCCTTCTAAAGGGATTTTACTGGTTGGTGGTTTCACTGAGCACCATGCTCTGCAAAAAACAGCAATTCCACGCAGGACGAAGTTGTCCCATGAAAAGCGTCAGTAATAGTCCATAAAGTTCATTAGAAAGGTCTTCTAAAGATAGTGAAATTATACTTTGATCTGAGATGACCTATTGCAGCCTGTAGGATGTCACTACAGGCGGCTGCTGAGGCTCCCTCAAGTACAATACTGAGGAGTAGACCACAATCTAAACCCAGCTCAGTCAACCAACACTGTCTTATTTACCTTCAGTAAACAAGAGATGAGAGGAAAACGCATCTTCTCCTTTCTCCCACATCTCCTGCTACAGGTGAGATTTCACTCCTCTGGCTGCAGCAGTTTTAATAACCCATTTTTATATTTTTCCCCACCAGGAATCCATCCTGCATAGATATCTCATGCTGGGCATCCCTGCTGTCCCACACAAACATGCAACCACACAGATCTCCTCACGTTTTGGTTCTAGCTTTGCTGACAAAAGGACAGACCACATCCACGTTTCCAACCTACAACTCAACCCAGGGTTTCCATGACCTTTTCCCGCAAACTCCAGCTCTGCTGCTGGAATGACTTGTCCATTATGTTAGTTGTTCAATAACTCTTAGGCACTATCGTGCTAATAAGGCTTTGAATAAATGACAAGTCACAGTCAGAAGTCAATGAAACATTAGGAGTGATGACAAATCAGAAATGGCAAACTAGCTGCACAAAGGAAACGAAAGAAATGCTGTGAGACTTTTCCAAAGCAAAAGCTGAGTGAAAGACGGGCTGGAGAGAATAGATTCATCATGCTTTGGTTTCATTATTATAATAATTAATTTATATTAGCAGGTGCACATTAAGAAGATTTGTTTCCACCCCTCTACCACCACCAGCTGGTGCAACATGTGTGTGTCAGTCATGGGAAACAGTAGTTGTGCTGGTACCCTTGCCATCCATCTTATGCCTGCATCCTGCAGCTTTGGTATGGGGTCCAGTCAGCAGCACTGGGACAGAGCTGCACAAACACATCACAAACACAGAGCAGTTTGTACCCTAAAGTCCCTAAAATGGCCAGAGCCAGATATGGTGGGAGACAACGAGACACATAATGCGTTTCCCATATTCCATGGGAGCTGACTGATGGCAGAGCATAGGTGTCATGGCCAAGTATTTCAAGCAAGACATTTATAATAACCTTTTATTCTAAACCTGACTTTTATAAACCTGTGCTGGAAAAGTTGCCAGGACTTAACAACCAGAGCTCTTGTTCCTGAGGAACATACCATGGAAATGTTCAGGAGTCCACAGTTTTATACCTTATCCAGTGGATCCCACTGCAGGATTTGGCTCAGTGCCCAACAGCAGAGTTATGAGATATTACACGGGACTGAGTGAGCCAGAAAAATACCTTCTTGGTAATGCCTGATTAAATTTTGTGATATGATGAAAATGCAGCCTGTGGAAATACATCTGCCCTCTCCAGCACTTTCCTAGGAAGCCCTATCAAATGTTGTGATGTCCATTTATAGCAACGTGTACACTAACTCCAGAAAGCTGAGATACATGACACTGGCTGCTAATGAAAGCTGCAGCATAAAGCAATAATGGCATGCTTGTGAACAAAAAATGAGCCCTGAAATATTATAGAAAGAACACTATCATGGAGAGGGATGAAATTCAATTTTCTGAGTGGTATACTGGCTTAAATGATACAGACAATCCACCTTTTCAGGGCCATGAGATTATGCTTTTTTGCAAACGTTTTGTGAACTCACACACACATTAAAAAACAAAGAGATAAACAGTCTCTTCTTCCCCTGCACTGAAGTGCTACAGTACTGAGCACACTGCCTGCTATAAGACTACTGACAATTAAGGATGTGTCACCCTGAGCAGTATCTCTGTCTGCACGTATCTGATCTGCTCATTACCATCGTCCTCAGCCACCACAGCACAACCATGCACAGAAATCTTACATTATGGGCATAAATATCCATTGAAACCAAAGTGGCAAGTCAGCTGAGCACGTAAATTGCCCAGATTCTACCCGAGGACACAAATAATTATCCTTCCAAATCCACTTTAAAACGCTCACTAAAGAATACATTCTGAAGAGGTCAAGCCCTGATGATAGCTAATACTTTCAAATGAATCTTTGTTATTGCCCAAGTACAAAGAGCTGTTTTAATGCATCACGACAGAAGAATGCCTCTTCCAGGAGCGAGCCTGCCCATGTTTGTGCAGATCATCACTTAAGTGTTCGGTAAGTCACATGACTTTGTGGCTTTGAAAGATTGCACTTTGAAGTCCAACAGACAGATGTCAGCATAAAAAGATGGGGGGGGAAAAAGGGCCAAGCTCTGCACAGCCAGCAGTAATCAACAGAACAGCAGTGAGCTTGTCCGTGGAGACCAAACGACAAATAGCAACTGAGCGACCTCCTCACTCCCTTGCTTCCAAAAACTGTTTAGGAGTGTAGCTACAGAAGTGCCAGTAAGGTGAAGTGCCCTAATTCAGCTCTACCTGTTCAGCAGCGTGGCTGAAGCCACCAGCATCTACAGCCCCACCAGCTCGGGAGCACCCAGCGCTGCTAGAAATCTGGGCTGAATAGTGCACTTGAAGCCGTAACACCAGTTAGTCCTTTGGGTGTCAACTGTTTGAGGAACAGTGTTGCAGCTTACACTGCCACTGTCACTGCTGTTCCAGGGATAAACAGAAGGCTTCTGTCATCAGTGTTTTCAATCCAGCCCTTTTCACAAGGACTGCTATTCAATTATAATGATTGTTTTGTTATGTGTGGTTCTACTTGGAAAACTGACTCCATAAAAACAGGACCATGGAGTTCATGTTTATTGCATCTCAATGATTTCCAAATCAAATGCGCTCAGTTTACAAGTAAAAGAGATGTTTGGTTTGCTTTTCCAACTACCAGGTCTACAAATTCATGCTGGGTATGGAAGTTAAGCTGTCATCTTTTTGGCTTGTACAATTGCAAAGGGAATGAAAAAGAAATCTGCCTGCCCACTCCCAGAGTGGCTGTGTGTTTCCAGCTTCGACAGAGATAATAAGGAATAAAAATGAAGACAATATTTTCAAACCCTCTTATCTAATTCTGTGCTTCAGGGCTCCAGAAAGGTAATCTGATTTTAAAAGCTACTCCAAGGGCAACTCAAAGTGACAAGACTAAAGTACCATTTAAAATCTTACTGCATATTTAAGTACATAAATAGTATGTACCTAACTTTAGGCACCCATTTTTCAAAACTGTTCCCCTTAATTTAGTCAGCAAATTAATCAGATTTGCATGTGATTACACATAGATAGCAGATCATTTCTGTAGGAAGGTGTTATTTTTGTATAGACACTTGTTGGAGCAGAATTGCATGTTAAACTAAAATTTATGAATCTGCAAGCTGAGTCTACATTAACTATTTGACAACTGCAAATTATTGCATTACAGACATGACCAACTTGCTCACACAGACCCATGTGCACACACGTAACTCAACCATTCCCCAGCTGGCTGTCTGTAAAACCTCAGTGTTGCAGGGCTTAACAGGTTTCCCTCACGGCAACTCTGACAGGTCACACTCAGGTATCTGAGCCCCACTATCCTCCACATGAAAGAAACAAGATGTTTTAGAGGCAGAGGAACTCCTGAAACCTGCTTTGGCACAGATTAGCTTCCTACCACATTGACATACAGATCCTGCAGCTCTCTGTCATGTCCCCTTTGAGTTCCCTACAGTAAAACCTCCACTTTTCAGCCATGTCTTTGCTTCTCTCCATTTCAACCCCCCAGTATATCCAGCTCTTTTCTCCTGGACCCCTTTGCCAAATGGTTTTGGATGCCACCGGTCAAACATACATTATACCCACAGTGCTGTTCTGTGGATCCCGGTGTGATGGTCACCTTGAGCCCTGCCAAGGGTTTGCAGAAGCCTCAGCTGACAGCTGTATGTGAACACAGATTTATGGCAGACAAACTGAAGGAATGCTCACTCCCTTCACCACTTGTCACAAAGCGTTTCTCCATGGCCCGTGGTACAACTACCTTGACCACCCTGCCTGGATCTGGGCTTTGCCTCCTCCATCCTTGTGCCTTTGAGAGTTAATGACAATGTCTGATGGCAACCAAAGAGATAATGCATAAGAGCTTACAGGAAAAGGGGGCTGAAAATAAAGGCTGGGAACATGGCCAGCATTTACAGATGTACCGAGTTAGTGAGTTCAGAGGAACTTTCCAAAGTATTAACCAGTTTTACACACCCGGCCTTTCCATGCTGGTTTCATAATTTGGAGGTGCCTGCTTGCAGGGAGAGTCCTGCCAGGCCAACCCTGCAGCTTTACTGTGGCTCTCCTCCCCTTCCTATCCCCGTCCAAAAAGGACAAGCAAGGGTGTTTAATTAAATCCAAATACTAACATTTTTAGCTAAGTGTAAAATTGTTGATTTGGAAAGCAGCATTCCTGGCTTTCATCATTAAGGAGCACTGTGATCAATGCAACATCAGGCCAATTATGGCTGTAATGGTGCTGCGATGTATCTCTGTTCTGTGTCTCTCTTTATGTATTCGAGTGTAAAAGGAAGGGAAGAGCAGCCTCAAATGTTAATTGTGCTGCTCAGGACACATTAACTCCCAAGGAGTCCCGTCAATCACACAGCCCTTCAGTGCCAGGCAATTCCTAATCCTTTCCCACTCCAGCCCCAGCCAAGGTCCTGCCCATGATGATGAAACCTGCCTGGAGATTTTAGAAACCCAGTCACGCAAGACCAGGCTGTTGCTCCTGCACCAAGTCTCTGCTGATTTGCCTACATAAACTGTTAAGGGAGCTCTGAAACAAGCACAGTGAGAAGAAATGGGAGTACTTGTGGTTCACTCCGTCCTCCGGATGATATTTTCCCGGCACTAGTCACAGCTCGTGCTATTTGAGTCATCCTCATCTGAGAAAGCAAACAGTTCCCAACCAGTAATACAGCATTTCTGCTTGCAGGCTGAGAGCTTGGCTTCCCTCACAATGCTCCAAGCTGAGCCAAGCCTGGAGACCTCAGGGATGTTCAGTGTCCAGGGAAGGGGCCTTGCACCGGTGGGATGGTAGGGTGGTAGACAGTGAAATGCTCTGGGCTGGAAGGAAAACAGAGCCCTCCCAATAGCAGTGGCTTTAGACTTTGGATTAAACCCTGTCCTTAGGCATGCCAATGCAGAGAGGAGCAGCCCTACACAGTATTCAGAGTAGATTTACCCCGCTGTAACCATCCTTCAGTTCCACACTTCTGTATGACTTGCCTCATGGTCCCTCTGGGAATTATTTAAATTCCTTATAAGAAGAAATGGATTTGCCTTGCCATTTACAGCACAGGACATTGTAGAATTACTGACTCAGACCTGAATGCTTCCTACTTGGATTCCCAAGAAAAACAACATTAAATTGGAGTCTAAGTTGAGTAAATTCAGGTATCTGAAAGCAAAAGTAGCATTTTGTGGGAAGTTTTAATTATTCCAGACAGCGAAAAGAAATCCAGAAAATTCAGAGTTGAGTTAAGTGTAAAAGCAAACCAAGATGGCTAGGGTATGGAAACCAGTGTTAAGGTATAACAGAGACCCTGCAGGGATCCCAGGGAACAAGCACACAGTATGGCTAGTGTGCAGTACTACTGATAGCTGAAGATTAAATTGATATTGAAAGCCCACTGCAGATTAAATTGATACTGAAAGCCCATTTCATTTTTTATCTGTCCTTTATTAAATTATTTTAGGATGAGAAAAAGGAGACCATGTATCTGTATGCTAAGAGTAACATGGAGGTATAGCTCATTCATCTGGCAATAAAGCCATCATGGACAATCCATTGGCTAAAGCCTCAGGATGTATATCTTACTCAAAAGTTGCTTATAGGTTAATTTAGCCCAAGGAGCAGTTACTGCTTTATAAACATGGGATGTTTCTAACCATTCATTTTACTGTTCTTCTGCAAAAAAAAGTGAGATGATGAAGATACCCAGACATCAGTGCAGGTCTCAACCCTTTTTTGTGGCTCATTTAAGAAAGCTCTCTATAAATTAACACTGAACCTACACTTGAGTTTTATTCCTTAGAAGAAAATGGCCTTTCTTTCATTAGTGTATCCTCTGCCAAAGCCTGTGAAGGAAGTAATCCACATCACAGTGAGGCAGATAAAAGCTGCAGGTGGCCCAGTATGTGAGATCTTCCCCCAGCTCCTTGAGGCTCTGCCTGGGGTCTTGCTGTACCAGCTCTGGTCTCCAGGAAGCTCTGACATTTTCCTTGGTGGTCCCAAGATAAGGAAGGATAATGGTTACCAGGGTTAGCCAGAAACATTTGCTTTCCAGTTCTGGCCACAGACACAACATGTGATCACACGCAAATCGTTCGCTCTTCCTGCATCTCAGTTCATCCATATGCTGGGGACAGCATGTTTCCTTAACTCCTGAGAGCAGCCACAGAGCCTGGAAGCAGCATCTTGTCTTTTCACTGGCCAAGAAAATTTCTTACCATCAGTGGTAAGTGGGTGTTCTCTCTGTACGGTTTGCTCAAAGGGAAATTAAAAGGCAGAAAGCAAAGATGTAAAGCTGTTCTTGAAAGAAAATGTCCATCTCTAGAAAAGTGAGAAAATATTCAAGTGCCACACTTGCAGTGCTGCCAAGTGAAGTCTTGAGCAACTAGTCTGCTGATTGCTTGAACTTCCCTGGGTTAATCTAACTTACCATCAGTGCAAGCCTCAGTATGTTTCCAGCACAAAATGGTCAGACGGAGCTATTCTCAGCTGCCCCACTGGCGTGTTTGGACCCAGTGAAGACCTTCAGGTGCAACCCACCACCCAGTGCAAATTTTTAGCTAAGCAAGTGAGAAATGAGAGTAGCAAATATTGCATTCAGAAAGAAACCCAGCTTGTCTGAGTCATCTCTGAGCTCTTGACACAAACATCTGAGCAGGATCGCTCGTATCCTGGAGCAGCTGCCATGGAGAACAGTGTGCTTGGAGGCAAAGTGAATCTACTGTGTGGGTGAAGGGAGAGAGGCATGGGAAAGCCAGTCCCTCACTGAGGTCACACATGGGTTATCACAGGCTCAGGATAAGCCCCTCAGCCCTTATGCAGAGCCCCGTGCCATGCACTGCGTGGCCTCCCCTGACAAAGACCAGGACCAAACCAGTCACTTGCTTATCCTCCAGGCTGCAGATGTTTACAGGTATTTTTACTGAACACTTCAAAAAGGTTCTTCTCTCAGGAGTCTGTTTACACATTCTCAATCTTCTGAGCTTTCAAACATTTCATTAGATCTGAAATTCCCACCACAGCAAGTGGTGATCTTCAGAAGGTATGGAGTCTGGGCGGTGGAAGAGGCATTTAAGAATAGAGTGGGTGTTAGCCCAGATCTTTTCCTCCTCAAGCTTTCCTGGTATCTGACAAAGACTGCACTAAATTTCTGAGCAATAACAGTTCCAAAAGTTGGCAGATTTGAAAATAAAACATGAAACCAGATACTTAATCGCTGGGGTACTGGAGCATATAATTTCTCCATCTATGAGCCTGAAAGCTGCCAACACAGTTGCAGAAAGGAGCTGCAGCGTGGGGCAACAAGCACAAGCCTTTTGTAAAATGTTTTTTGCAGAAGCAAGAACACAAAACCATCATCAGCTTTTAAGACATAAGCCCCAACTCTGCATGGGATGTTCAGTGAAATGAGGATGAAGATTTGGTCCTCACTAGGAAAACCTACACATTGAAATCTGGAATAATGTTTGTCTTTACTCAGGTGAGACTCAGGTGAAGCCACACTGATGCCAGATCACCTGCCATTTGTTCCCTGTGGCTGCATGGGAGGTGCTAAGCGGGGTGTGAAGAGGAAGCCAGGAGTCAGCAGTGGGGGTTAAAAACCACACGGCCTCAGAAAGAAAATACTCCCCCTGCTCCCAGTCTTCCAATCAGAGAGCCACAACCAGACCAAAACCTGAAGAGGAACCTCAGAGGCACTACAGCTTCCTACTCTGGAATATTGGGTTTGATAGAATTTGTGATTTTAAACTGGGTCAATTAACCAATAATATGACAACAGAGATTAAAAATAAATGCATACCAAAAATGAGGGGAAAAGGGCAATGGGCAGCAGAGAAATGTTATATGACATTACTAATGACTAATGTATCTTTGTAATGTATGTCTCCTGTGAGAGCCACCAGGTCTCACACAGCACTTGGAGCTGTTAAGTCAAATCAGTTCCTCCAGACAGGAGAAGTGTCCAAGATCTCAGATGCATCTCCATCACAACAGGTCCCAGCCACATATTCTGGCACAGAAGGCCAAATTCCAAGGTCTGAGGCCAAGACCTGGATTTTGTTGTGAAGAGACTTCTGCTGAAAGCCAGTTAGAAAGTCATAAAGAGCTGTGCTCATCTGGAGCCATATCTCTTTATAGAAGGTTCCTGTCAAGAACTTGTGTCACCAGGGAGACAATGCTTATCATTTCTTCAGGCTGAATACATTTTTATTCAAGTCACAGATACATAACATTTCTTGAAAACAGGTTAATCCACCTACCATAAGATTTTCCTTTAACCCAAGTGGAACTTATAGGAACTTAATGCAATATATAGTGCCTTCCTAAAAGAACAAGATCTGATGGCTCAGATCTGCCAGGCCTCTGCAGCTGGAAGTGCAGTGGGGTGAGGACATAGAGTTAATATGTGGAAATGAGGACAATGAGTCAAAAAAAAAGAAAGGGAGACAGGAAGACTCACTTTTTAATAAAAATATTATCCTGCTAAATTGAATGATTAAAAGTCAAAAGAAGAAAATTTGAATGTGGCACAAGTTAAAAGAATTACATTTTATACAGATTTTTTTATCCTATCTTCTAAATAGTCAATGATCTTTGGCACATAAAACTGTAGGATGTTAATTGGAAACAGAGTCTGGTCCCATGACAGGAAATAAACTCTTATCAATGGCTTTTGCAGATCCCAGTCAAATCGTTGGGAAATTGGTAGTCCTGAAAATTAATATGTAAGATCATGATCTTAGAGAAGGATATAGCAAATACACTTATCTGTAATGAGTCCATACTGGGTTTTTTTGCCATAAAGATAACCCTTGAGTAAGAAATCCAGCCATTTCTTGGTTTGGACTTTGTCAGGATTCCTGGTAAGAGCATTGAGGAGAACACCCACGTAATTTGCTTGGCAATCTAAGGCAGACTCCAGCTTCCAAGCAAGCACAAACAAGAGATTTTCTAGCACCTCCTGAGCTGAGCTAAAGACAATAACAGAGCATTATATAACGTGACAGAAAGCCATTTTCACCACAAGCCATTAGTGCAGCTGAATCACTCAATTCTGCAAACTGCACTGATCATTCAACATTAATTGGGGCAAATTAAGTTATAATTTATGACTTTTCTCCTTCATAATTACTTATGGAAGGAAATCATGAGGAAATAACAATTAAGATGATGGGGGAAAGCTTTAGAATAATTTGTTAAACACGAGTGTCCTTTCTTTTTATTCTCCTTTCTCTCTGCTTAGAAACAGCCAAGTAACTTACCTCTCGATTACTTGGGCTGTCATTTACAGCTCTGCCCCAATATCCAACTCATGGGAAACAGGAAATTCACAGCCCACTTTCTTTAGATGCATGGATAGCAATTATGTCCATATTTGTGTGAGAGACATCCAACAGCCAGTGGACATCCTAGGATGATACTAATGTGGAAAGCATTTTGAGAAAAACAAGAGAAACACTTAAAGAGAATAAGGCAGTATGGGCAGGAGATCTGGAAACCAAGCGAGGACCCCACGAGTCTGAGGCAGATGCATCACTACAGATCAACAGTCCAGGCACAGAGTGACTTGTGCACTGGGCCTGTGCCTCTCTTTTTCCAGGATGATTCGGGCCCTTAATGAAATCGAGAAAGCATTTCAAACAAGACCAATAACTACTGCTTATCTTATACACACAGAAAAGGAAATTTAACTTAGACTCAAAGGAAAATTACAAAGAAAAAGAAATGCAACCTCATAACCAATTATTCCTTTCACAACCTATTATTCCTCACATATTGTCAGTTCTCTTCAATTAAATGACCTGTGCTATTTTAAAGCCTACAAATCAGTGCCAGTTCAAATAGATGTTGTAAATTCACGCATATGAGGAAGACAGACATCCAAGCCATAGTTCTTTATTCCAGGCTATCTTGCTCAAGTTATAAGCTGACGATTTGAACAGAAAACAGGCCTGAGTGATCCATTTTTCCACGGTGATCAGAAGACAGGGTAGGGGGGTGATAAAAACATGCTGATATTTGGCAGTAAAGCCTCATCAAACCTTTCCAGACAAGATAATATTCAAATCCAGAATCTGGAATAAAAGCAGTAGGCAATTTCTTCTCCAAGCTGAAAATCCATGATCATTTTGTTCTCATTCTTCTCCTGTCACACACAGTTTTCTTAAACAGAAGGCATTTGTTGTAGAAAAAACCTAAAGGAGTTGACGTGAATAAAAAGGGTTTGGTTCCTACCCTGCCTTCCTGTTTACCAAGCAGCAAATCTTGCCTGAATTTCTCTACAGTATGCAAAGATAACTAGCAGCTAAATAATATACTGCAGGCAAACACATCATTACAAGGCCAAGTCAATACATACAATCCATGTGTGAAACACCCTCTGAAAGAGATGGGAAATCTCCACACAGAGTCACTGCAGATTCAGGACCAGGTGGTAGCATGGATTGTATAAATCAGAGAAGAAGTTGGCCCTTGATTTATATTTTTGAAGAAAATATATCTTTAAAAAAACCCAAAAAACTGGGGCAAGGTGATAGGCTCAAATGATGGCTGTTTTCCCAGGGAAGAACACAAGACCATGTTAGTGCAAAGGATGATGACGGCTTTTCACTTTTCTGGAGAAGCAGAGAAGCATTCTGAGGACAGCTCTCATGAGGATGACTTTATGTCAAACAGGAGTGGAACGTACAGAGAATCAAGCAGCTATAAGTGCACTTGACAAGCTACCACAGTGAAAAGCTTGGCAGAGCCATTACCCATCTTCTAGGCAAGAGAAATGACTTCCCCAGCTTGCTGTATCAGTTGTGCTCAAGCTAGCCCTGTTTGAGCCAACCTCTTGGTCACTTTGCCACAGTAACTACAAGAACAGCTCTACAATCCATAAAAACTTCCTTGAGCCTGTTCACTGCAAGAGTTTGGGTCTAGAAGAGAGATGTGTAGGGCAGTGAAAGAGCAGAGCCTGAGCAGCACAAGCTGGACATGGCTTCAGGATGAAGATGCTCCTTTTTCTGTCCCCACAGTCCCCTCTCACCTGTATTAGCCATGCAGGCTTGGAAAAGAGCCATAAGTGAGGTGGGATTGTGCTATGTTTGCCCCATGCACATAGTCCAATTTTCTCTTACTATAAAAGCAGCACTATCCTCCTAAGTCCAGGAATGATGGACGTCCTTTCCTCTGCCAAATTTCTCATGTCAGGTGTCTCTACAAGAAAAGATGGTTCTTTTTGTTCTTGCCTGCAGCAGCAAACTAAAAATAAGAAAACTAAAACCAAACCAAACAAAATTTAAAAAAAAAAAAACCCAACCACCACCAACAGAAAGGACTATTGACCGTTTTGTATCCGCTTTGAAATACCACAAACACTTCTGACAAAAGACCAGAATTTTCAAAGGGATGTCCATTTGGGGAACCCAGTTTCTTAGCAACTGCAAGAGACCTCGTAAGGAGTAGAGATTTCAAGAACAGAAGCAAGGAGCATGCTCTAAACCTCACATCTTTGTAGGAGGCTCCAGAATGGTAATTTAAAAATATAAACCCTCAAAACGTCTGCTTCCACTGGCAAAATCTCATCCCCAGTGTCGTATCAGACACAGCCTTCTGGACTCCCTGTGCATCCTCCTCCTGCTCCCACTAAAGTAAGGTGTTATTGTCAGTGCTGCAAGCAGGTCCTGTTGACTCTAAAACCAATCTCTCAGCATGCTTAGGAAGTTCAAAAAAGCACTTGGCTGTAAATCTGAGGGGTTTATCCAGACAATGATGTTAGCTGTTTGTGTATGTAGGAAATGCTGCAGATTGACCTAACACTTCTGCTAAACAAGAATTTTACTACATCTAGTCTGTCAGTCACAAAAGTGATGGGCGGAAAGAATGTTCATTGTTATTAAAAAGGAAAGTCAGTTTCCAAAATAAGATGTATCACACTCCATCCCTTCTCTGCCAAACATTCCCGTGTACTTAATGATTCCACTAGGAAAAGAGATTAAAGAGAATTGTGTAGATCAGATTATTGAATGACAAACTCTTTCAGCCTGCAATTCTGAAAGCATAACATTCTGGCATCCCAGCCCACACCTCAGCTGCTGGAATATCAGGTACAGCCAAGGCTGGCTCAGCCTACTGCTAATAGCAATCGGGCTCTGCACTGTGATGGGAGTTTCCTTTTACTGTTGGATTTCTTCTATTAGTCCAAAACAGAGAGCAGTGCAGCTGAGCAGAACACAGGGAGTTTTGTCCTTTTCACTTGCCCTGCTGAATGGACTGTCAGCAGTTCAGTCTATGTATCATGAATGCTCAAGTACTGGTTCAGCCTGGAGTCCTCAATAGACCTGCTGTGGTACCAGGCAGGCTCCTCATTCCCACCGCTGCAAGGGCAGCACAGCAAAGCACACCAAAAAATCCTCTCCCCCATAACCCCCAAACATCCTCCTTTCCCCCACATTTAACATTTCTGCTCTCCTTTTCTGCCTCCTCTTTGTGCATAGCTGAATATACATCTGGGACAGGCTCAGTCACCTTTCAGTGCTGCACACTTTATCCCAGGTCTCCACTGGGAAACACGGACCGCACTAGGTGCCTCTTCGGGCAGATTTCTTCAGTAGCCTCCAGTTTCCAGCCCCCTCCCCTCCTCCAAGCTTTCTGTGATCTCTGAATAATTTGTTCACACAGCATTGTTTCCTTTGCCATTAGAAGCCATAAATCAAAACACAAGCACTGCAAGGTCTTACACTTTCAGAATCTATTAATTTTTAGTTTCTTTGGAAAATAAAAATCTATGTGACAAGTATGAGGGAGCCACAATTACTCTTTTAACACAGGCTGATGGAAATTGAGTTTAACCCAAATTTCTGCCAAAAGCCAATATTTTTTCCCCATCACTGTAAAAACAGAAGAGTTTCCTGAACCTGGTCTCATTTTCTTCCTGCAGACACCAGGTTTCAGTTTGCAGATGGCTGCCCAGTACAGTGTGCCCCTCTGTTGGGCTCCCTCCCTCCATGGTCACACCCCAGCCTCTGGCACCTCTTGACCCCCAGGATCAAAAGAATTGTATTACCACTAGACCTTTAGAAATTTGGTGTGTGTATATCTGGCAATTTGAGGAGGACTCTCCCTGGGTCCCAACATCTCCTGTCACCTTTGCTATTTGTCACGCCAGAGCAGCATGGACTGACTGTGCACAGGGAAATCAGCCCTACAAGCCTGGCTCTGGGGACTGACAGTCAGGTTCATACGCAGGACAAAATTACCACAGGGCAGGTAGGTGCTGAACCCAGAGAGAGAGGGATTCGCTCCAGTAGCTGCTCAGCAAGAGAAATGCTTGCTGTCCCCAAATTGTTTCTCCTGGTCTTGTGGACAAAATCTCATTTTGCCATTAAATTACTCTCACTAGATCTTTACACTGACAGGTCCACAGTAACAGCACAGCCTGTGGAGCCAAGGATTGGAAAATCCCCTATCAACTGTAGTCAAGAAATGAGAGAGCCGAGCTGGTCAGCACATTTTTATCTGTTAAAGGTTCTACCATCCTCGATCATCTCTATGATCTTTGTACAGAAAAATTCTGCCTGTGATTCAAGGGCAAATGCTTACACTTCATCCGTGCACCTCACAGACATTTCTATCTGGTTTTGGCTCCTATCTACCTAAAATCTGCACGAACAAGTTCAAATAAGTCATAAGAACAGAAAGAGGGTTGTTTAACCAACACCAGCCCTCAGAAACTGATAATAGCAAGTGCTCTTCAGAAGGATCAACATCTTCTATACAAGTCCCTGAAGCACTTAACTCCTGCTAAAAAATCTGAAAAGCAACAGCTATCACCTGAGTCTTGAAGATGCACTAAGTGAAAACAAACACAAGCACCCAACTGTTACAGCAACTTGAAGTCACTGCAGACAGCAAAGGTCAGAAGTGAAGCTGGAGAATCACGCTGAAATAGCTTTTTCATCATGGCCCTCATTCTGAAACTACAAAAATGCATCTTGCAGAATCAGATCAGCAGCAAGTTATTCTGGCTTTCTACATCCTGTATCTCTGAGAAGATAAAAGGAGAGAGCTGCAAGTAATCAGAAATTTGTAAGTCATGTTACTTTGAAGATGGCTGTTATTCTGAGTTGCTCTACAGAGGTCAGAATTATTTACTACAGAAGTTCCTTTCATTAAGAAAAGAATTTTTATAGTTGAATTTCATTAGTTGCAAATGAGCAAGACACCATTTAAAGCACCAAAGAAGGGCTTTCACCACTTCAGAGCACTGGGGTTTGTAACCACTTCTACAAGTCTGCAGAATTTATGGCTGAAGTGTGTTTGTATAATGTGATCCCAGATTCCAAGAAACAAAATTCCAAATAATTCAAAGCTAAACAAGGGCTCACACAAATAATGAACTGTAAGGGTCTGTAGTGTCTTTTTATTCCAGGAGATTCTGAACATAAAGAGTGCAGCCAGAGTCGCTAGCAGCTGGCTGTCTCTTCCCAGGAACTCCCTGGTAGTAACCACTAAGGTCGGCAGTCCCTGTTAGAGGATGCCAGCACAGCTGAATGCTCTATTCATCATCTATATGCCATTCACACAGACTACACACACACACACAAACTTCAGAGGGCCAAAGGTTTAGCCAATCTGTGAAAACTGGGCAATTAGTGCAAGTCTCCTGTTAAAAGCTGGTGTCCTCAGCTAACAATTCACGACAGATCACCGAAAACAATTAGGGTTGTTAACATACAAGGCACTAAAGACATTTTCAGTGTGAAGTTATGTGGCAGCCCCGGCAAGATGTAGAGATCTTATACAAGAGGATACATATGCAAACACATGTTACAAACCTGCTCATTAGAGTCTATTTGAAATGTCACCTTAGAATCCCAATTCCTTGGAATAAAAACGTAAAAGGAGTCATAAAGTCTCTTCTGGTGATGTATACTACAGTTGTACATCTAAACATAAAAAAGAGAAAGACAGGGATCTCTGTTCTCTTCTGCCTCCTTAGTGGGGACCAGCAGTGGGCCTGGATGGGCTCTGAAGCTAAATGCAATGAAGCAACAGGAATAATGGGCCATGGAGAAGGATTTAAAATTCAGGTTTCCTGTTCAATCCCTTTGCTTGCCTCCTCTTTCAGAAGTAGTGGAGTTCCCTCTGTGCTGGCAATAGATGGGGTTGGATTCCTATAGCCTTTTTCAGCCCTCTGCAATGTTTAATTATGGTGGAAAGAGGTATTTCACCTCTAGCATTGCAAATTCTCTTCCAAAGGGAAATTCAAACAAGGTCGGTTTTATTCTAGTTCTGAAAGAAAACAAATTTGGTAATGTCAAAATTGTTCATAAAATAGACTTCCAAGTGTTGACTAACTGTCATCCTGATGCTTTAGTGAGCATTTAAAAGAGCAAATTTGAAACAGCTGAAATACCAGGAAAAATTAAATAGCAACTCTTGATCTAAGAAAAATATAAATTGATGGAGGAACCTGCATTGGATGCAGAATTAAAATGCACATGGGAAATAAACCGGAATACTTCACTCAATTTTTGTTCATCACAGGTCATCAAGCTGAAATGAGAAAAGCAAACTTACAGTGTTTTACTAACCGGAGTTATGGAATAGCAAATGGTCTAGGACTGCTCCCATAGCAGTTTGGGAAAATATGCATTTTTGAAAAGGCTGATTCTTCTGGCAAATTCATAACAGTGTGGCCACAGGCTGCAAAGGACAGACCACACACGGTCTCTGGACAATCAGCGACCGGACACAAGTCTTTCCTCTGACTTCTTGATATGAACTTAATGGTTACCAATATTTACTTAGTCTGTAAATAAAAGTCATGATTTGGAAGCATTTCTCTGCTCCACATGCACTTCATATGAAAATCAATGCACTATAAAGACAAAGTCACAGCCTTTTTTCAAACAGGAAGAGTACCTTGTCACATTTTAAAAGAGAAAATCCTAACCCAGAGGAGCACAGACGAGAAGATCTTCAGTTTTGCGCAAATGCAAAACGCAAAGATATTTGTTGTCAAGGCTTCAAAAATACACTCTCCCCTTTTGTCAGTGGTGACTTGGTGACTTTGGCTGGTGCTAACATGACACAGACTCATCACAATTCTACACTTTTTGGATTCTACTGTTACAATAACCACCAAAACTGCCAGAAGCCCAAAGCAGAATTCTCCAAATGGACAAAAAATTAGCAGTTTATCAGCTTTTTTCCTTTATCACATGAATCATATCCACTGCCTTTCACAGTCTGGCTCTGACAGAAGCTTTATTCTGTAATCACTCTAAGAAAGCAGAAGGCACCCTGCAACACCTACCCCACCCCAGCCAGCCTTTTCATTCTTTCTTTGTTCCTTTCAGTTGCAATGGCAGGAAGGAATTTCATACAGCGCTGAGGAAGAACAATCCAGTTAATAACACTGCTGGAAATTCATACATCTGGGACAAAAGCAAGCTTCAACCTGACAGCTGTTTGAAGCGTTCACACAGTCTCATTCTGTTGAACAAGATTTGCCCCAGAACAAATTTTAGACAACTCAGACAACTTTTTATTCAGTTTTACAAACTGGGGACATAACACTCGCTTGTGAAAAACCTGCAGTGTAATTTTCAGAGACTTGAAGATCTCTGGAGATTTAAAGATCTTCAACTAACTCCCAGTTAGAAGAGAGCACATCCATCATACCTATGTGAGCCCCTGCCACCCAAAGGAGTTTCTGACAGAATGTATGAGAGGTGTCATGATGGCTGTCCAGAGTGGTCTTGCCCAAAGGACCTTGAGGTCCATCTCTGCCTGTGAAGTTACTTTCCAAATAGGTCACAGCCTGCTCTAGTCATTACTTTGTGTTGGATTTTTGAGAAAAGCTAAAAGGCTGAGGTTTTTTCATGTTTTGGGGTTTTTTTGTTGTGTGGGAATCAAATCTGCAAAGTGCTGAGTTTTATTTAGGACTCACTTATGCCAGTGAATGAATTAGAGAGTCACAGTGATGCATCTGATTTATACGCAGAAAAATGCACAGCAATATCCAGTGCAAAGGCTGGTGCTTCCGAGTAGGACAGGATCCCGTGCAAGGGGTTTTGTCCCAACCCAAATGCAGTGCAGTTGCACGCCAGGTAGCAGTTCATTGGAGTCTTTCCTTCCTTCCTCTCCTCCTGTTAAAGTGTCAGCCCCTTGTGCTGAAAAGCCAGATGGCAGACTCAATGGCTCCACAGTCCTGCTCCTCAGGGAAGTTGTTTCTCTTATGATGTGATCTCTCTCCTTCTATGGGCCAGATCCTCAGCTGGGACAAATCATAGCAGCTCCCTGGGTTTCACTGCAGCGATGTGAAGTTACAGCTGCTGACTCCAGCTGCTGAGGATCCAGCCAGTACCAAACAAAGAGCCCAATGAAAACCTTAGCTCATGGAGGTGGCAGCCAAAAATTCAGATGAACAGCTGTAGATCCAAAAGCAAATCCGGGCTGTGATGTCATTGCTCATCATTGTTCCGTTGTACCAGGTCTTTAAACCTGGTGCTGCAATAAATGCAGTGAAAGTGCTGGCTGTACCTGCACAAATCCCCTTCCGGACCCCGGGACTCGCAAGGCTGCACAGATATCCCCGAAGTCAAAATCTGGCACTCAGCTTTCCACCTCGTGCCTTTGCTGCCCACTGTTGGCTCCCTTTGGCAGGCACCAGCTGGCTCTTTGGCTTTTGTCTGACCTGGGTTTGGTGAGCAACACTTCACCACAGCGCTGTCGGTGGACAGCCAGTTATGACGTGTTTATTCTTGTTGAACTGGTGAAACACTCACTGGGGAGAAAAGCCTGCCAGTCAGTTTGGTAGGAATGGGACTGTTTCTCCTGTTGTGCCATTCCTGTTGTAAAATCCATGACTTCAGTCACAGGAGAGGCCCTGGGGTACAGCTTTGTGCAGGGTTTTGGAAGATGCCCACTGAACTGTGAAAATGAAGGGCTCCAGTGGATTTCGACACAGCTTTGCTCCCAAAGCATCCAGGATTTCTGGCAGTAGGTTTATTCCAGCATCACACTTTATATATATACATAATTATATATATTGGATCTCACTTAGTCATGAGTGTTTTTCTTTTACAGGAAGGAGGAGATGCACAGAAAGGAAATGTAATGGCTGCATATAGGAAAAATGTTACTTTCTTTGGCTTTAAAAGTTGAGTTCATACAAACCACAGGAATATTCCTCCTCCCACTGGGAGAGTCAGGTTTTGTCTGAGTATCATGTCATCTGTCCACATTTATTTTGGATCCAGAGAAATTATTAAAAGTGATTGAAAAATCAGGCTTTGAAATAGTTGGTATGGAAGTGTGAGACCTGTCTATCACCTTCCATCAAGGAAGTCTTGGCACCTCTCTCGCCATCTGACAGTTCTGCTCACTCTGCTTCTGTAAAACAGAAATGCTGGCTGCTTTGGTAGGGGAACACAACCTAGTTGATACCAGCAGATATTCCATGCTCACCATGTGATCTGTTGGCACATACCCTTGTTAGAAAATTAATCCTTTTAAAAGAGAATTAAGAAGACATGCAAAACATGTTGGTCTCTGGGATATGGTCCACATGAAGCTCTTTTCTGCTTCTTGCAAAGGAAGTGCTGTCTGTTCTCCATCATTGGCCTGTTTGATTTTTTCTGCTGTCATTGGTGATGTTTTCTTGGTCAACGCCCTGCACCATCATCAAGGTAGCTTTTCCTTTCAATGATTTGCTTTGCAGCATTATCCCTTTTCTCTTCTGTTCTCAGAAGTGAGTGATTGACCTATTTTCTCATTTCTTTGTGTTTTTGCATCCAGTCTTCCCCTGTGTTATTATTAGCAAGCTGAAGCGTCACTCACTAATCTGGGAAAACAGCCCTATCCCAAAGTAGCATCGCCATATGCCTAAGTGCCTCCTTGAGTTTAGAACTAAATCCATGGCCTTCTCCTGCTGTCCCCCACCAAGATAGAGCTGTTTCCAAGCAAGGACTCCAGTCACAAACCTGGGGCCACTGCAGGATCAGTGTGCAGAGTCAGTTTGGCAGCCCCAAGTTGTGATTAGGTTAGAGACTGGGATTCAGAACTTTTATCTGCTCTGCTAAACAGCTCACACACAGCCGTGTGGCTGCAAGGTGGGAGCAGCAAATCTGGACTTACTGCTGACACAGCCTTTCAATAACCAGAGCATGGGTGCAGAACACCTCTCTATACAGTAATGTGTATACACCTTTATGTATAATCAGAAAAATTAGCCCACGTTACTCTTCACCCCTACCTGCTAAGTTACCTCATATCTACTGTCTTCTCCAATTGCTGTCATTGATTAAAGAGAAGGTACTTGCCTGCTGAAAATTCAATCAGTGACATTGTCTTATTCATCCTGGGTCTCTTCTCATTGTCATCTCCCTCCAGGAAAAAAAAGAAGTCTGTCCACCTTGATGTCCTTCCTGTGAATGTGTGTGAAACTCTTTTTTCAAGTTACTGCCAGTAACTTTTCCCAGTGCTAAGGCTGGGCTCAGGGCGCCTGATGTTCCTCATTCACTGTCCTAAACCTGAGCTCTCGCGGTCTCTCATCTGCTCCTCATGGGGATTTAAAGGCCTTCCTCCATACAGGTTCTTCAGAGCAGTGCTCCTGCCTTGCTGATCCTCCCGACCTCTCCGGAGCATTGTTTGACTTTAATTGTTCTTATCCTTTTTTCGTTCATTTGACATACTTGTGTGTTGCCTCGCATTTCATTAATTTTTCATTTTCTGCCCCCGGGAAACTTCTCTCCATTTTTGGCATGTTTCCCTCATTCTCCCTGCAGAACACTGACTCAAAGAAATCATTTAGTTTCCTAGCAATATCCGCCTCATCTGTCATCGAGAGATAAAATTACTAAAACAATGAACAAAAGGTTAAAAAAAACTGGATGTCTCCAACTGCCAGATTACAGGTCCCTGCAGTCAAATACTGGTTGTGTGTGTATTTTCCCTGTATGCCTTCATATTTGCCTCCTGCCCACTTCCTCCGCTGTGCTGAAACAGCTTGGTTTGATCTGATCCATCCTTCTTGTTTAAAGAACAGGGTGGAAACCTCTCTTGAAAGCATCTTTTTCGCTGATGGGACAGATGGAAGGTATTTGGAGATGTCTCTTTGTTGACTGTCATTACAAGGCAGGATAGAGTGGTTTGTAGCACTGGAAGTTTTATTGGAATGCTTGTGAGTGAGAATGGGCAGTATCTTCACCCTCTCTAAGCGTGCAGGTAATGCCCAAAACATTGGGCAGACAGAGCCAAAAGTAAGAATGAATAAGAAGTGGGTCTACTTAGTGGAAAAGAGGAAAAACCTTGGATTATTATTATTCGTACTGTAAACAGAAATGTTTTTCTTGGCCAGCAGATTGTGCACAGCCCATTTATTAATGCTGAGGACAAGAATCAGCCCTCACACGTTGGTGGTTCTCCCATTGTCTCATGCTGTTGCTTTCCCAGAGTCTGCCCCTCAGACACTGCAGGGAATGCCAGCCCCCATTCGTGACAATGCATGTGCCTCAGGAGAGATGAGGGTCTTTAGGTTGCTCAAGGCTGGCTCCTGTGCTGTGTATGAGAGCCATGACCCACAGAGCTGAAATGGCCACGTGGGGAGAGGCAGCCAGGCTCTTGGGGAAGAAGTGTCTCCAAAATCCATGGGTAAACCCATTCTTTTGCATAAGAGAGGGAGAAAAGCTCCAGCTATTCAGGACCCTTCAGCACATGGAAGAAGTTGTACAACCCACGGCTTATCCTTGGGCCCCTTCTCTGCATTTACACATTAGATATCACATCACCTTGTGCTGGACCCCAACCCTGGGGTATCCCACAGCTTCTGGGTGGTTCTGACATCCCTTGCACAGTAATGTTAAAGACAAACCTCTGAAAAAAAAACTCAGCAAGAGGCTAGTTCATCAACAGGCATGTCCCCAAGCAAGCCTCTGACCCTCATT
This sequence comes from Campylorhamphus procurvoides, assembly GCA_013396655.1. Classification (NCBI taxonomy): domain Eukaryota; kingdom Metazoa; phylum Chordata; class Aves; order Passeriformes; family Dendrocolaptidae; genus Campylorhamphus; species Campylorhamphus procurvoides. The sequence goes on from WBMV01002074.1 coordinate 474,906, forward strand.
GTGCAGCTCATAATTACAGAGAAAGCCAAAAGAATTTAATTTTCCTAAGAGGTGTGTGGGACAGGCAATGACTGAATTAATATTTCAGCTTGTCAGAGCATCTGCTCGTGAGAAGATGTTAATATTATGAGGTTGAGAAGATCTGAATATGAAGCTGAGCCACAACATAAAAGCCATGCTATCTGTCAAAGTCATCAGGAGCCTTGTCCATGGGATTTAACAGTCAAGCCTCCAGCCCAGAGCCCGTCAGCTCTGTCTCCCGCAGCAGATAACACATTTAGCAGCAAAACTCTTTCACAGGAAGACAAAAAATTGACCACAGAAGTGAACTTTGTATTTTAGAATCTCCCTTCTTTTATTGGTGATGAACATGTAATAAAGAGAGGAAAAAGCTGTAAAACAACTGAAAAACAGATGTATTTCTGAATTAGACTGGAACATTTTTTTGCCAGACAACTTACACACCTGATCTGCAGCACTTCCAGGACTGCAACCCTAAAAAAATTCCTAATTTAACAAGTAGGTTTGAAACTTCCACAGGGTAGTAGCTGACTTCGATAATCATTGATCAGAAAGCACTTTAGTACAGGGCAATCCCCTTGCCATCCATGTGTAAAAGCTTTAACAGAGATCTCACCACTGCTGAAAGAGTGGGGCTGGTATGGTTAGATGGGAACAGCACTTCTGCTCAGCCTCTATGTTCCCCTGGAGGAAACGAGACTGGAGTATAAAATCCAAAATTAAGTCCAGGAAAGCTCTAGTGGGGGAATTCAAAATGGCCAAAACTGAGTGAGAAACTGCTTCTTGAGCAGCTGCATTCACTGCTATGCCCCAAGTCACAAGGCAGGCCTGTCCTGAGCTGAGGGTGGGTGAGCAGCACACGGCTTTGCTCTGATTACAGCGCTGAATGCCTTGGCTGCATCGTGACTTACCCCGCTCAACTGAGCGCATACAGTCACCTCGATCTGCCTGAAATCCTCCCCTGCCCCACTACAGTCAGCACAAAAATACAACCCCCAAGTTTCACAGACACACACCCACGTTGCTCCAGGAGATGGTGTCCTGCCTCCCCACCCTGTGCGCTCCCAGGGCCGAATGCACCAGCAGCACAGCTTGGAGGGTTTCTGTGCTCGCTCAGGAATCACTTGCTACAAGCAGAGGAATATTTGATGTTTCTACCCGAAGGAGCTGGCAAATTAGCCCTCTAAACCTGCCTCAACAGGGCTGTGTTAAAAGGGAGAGACTTCCTTCCCTGCAGTAAATCAGTAATTCAGTCGGCGTGCTGAGCAGCAGGATAAAGGGGGGGCATCTGACACACAACAGATGTCAGATTTTATCTTTTTTTTTTCCACTCCTCCTAGTCTAGACAGTGGGTCTCACGTGCTCTCACCTGGGAACACATCTGCTTGATCAGGCTCGTGAAAGTGAGCAGTGATGCACCTTGTGTGGATTACTTGGAGAGATCCAGTCTCTCAGGGGAATGCCTACATCATGGTGAGGTGACAATGACACCCCACCACAGGCTGGAGGCAGGATGCCGAGGCAGGGAGGAGCTGGTCTGCTCTGCCATTCCAACCAAACTGGCAAACCCAGCGGCAACACACAGGAGTGCTCAGTGGTGGGGGATGAGGGCTCGCCCCAATGCCATGGTACAGGTGTACCCTGCACCACACCCCCCAACTAGCAACTGGGAGTCCATTAATGAGGACAGGGAGAAAACCACAAATCTCCCCCACGAGCTCAGTCTTTGAGACACTGGAAACACTGTCCTAAAATTCTTTGTTCTCAATGTTTGCAGGTCACCTCTTTGCTAAACTAGTTTCCAGCTAAACTTTTAATGACAAGTGAGGCACTCGTGTGCCCCCGGGGCAGGGGAAGCCCCTGGGCCCGTGACACTTCCCAGCGTGATGCTGAAGGGGAGGCTGCTGGGCTGGTGCCCCAGATCTCCGGCAGCACCCCCTGCTCAGCACACTGAGAGCACAAACATTGCACCCTCAAGCCTAACAGTAGGATCTTATTTAAGATAAGTGGGTCAGCTACCAAGGCTGCACAAATGGCATTTCCAGAAGGGTGTTGTTATTTATACGGCACCACAGGGGACTCTGGAGATTCAAAGACAAATAAATCATGACAAACTCCTTCCCCCAGGGGCTTTGTAATGTACAACTCAAACCCTCCGGGATGTTAAATGCCTCCTATGAGGTGATAAGTGCTATCAACTCCCACTGATTTTAATAGACATAAGGATGCTCAACGCCTTGAAAGACAGCACTTTCAAATTACTGTCATCTCCAGCAGTATGGCCACTTACACAATTTTAACATAATGAAGTAGCAAATGACACCTCTACCTAAGAACAGTGTTCTGCAAAGGACAGGTGGAGGACAGGACCACCTAAATTTTCATCTCTAGCTTCTACACTACAGGGATTTGCTGGCAGGAGATGGGTATCTGTGAGGTTGAACAGAAAGGTGAGCCCATGTAGAGGGAAAACATCACACCCAAATCTGACCTTCAGCACTGGCTGGGGCAAGACACTGCCCTAAACTGCATCTGGGGTATTTCTTTGTTTTGGGTTTTTGGGTGGTTTGCTTTGGGTTTTTTTTTAGCATTTCCATTTCAGCTGTTTTATAAATATTATCTGTGTAATAGTAAACCAAATACAGCAGAAAAACTCCTTTCCTAACAAATAAGTGATCCAGATGGAAGAGATGCAAGGGTGTCCTAGATCTTCAGACTATAAATCTGATTCAGCTGCTGCCTCCAAGCCAATCTTTTAATTAATTTTTCTTCTTTTATAAGTGAGTTTGTGTTTGGTTTTTTTGCTGTTTGGTTTTGGGGGGTTGGGCTGGTGTTTTTTTTTTTGTTTTGGTTTTTGTTGTTCTTGGTTGGGGGGCAACCTGGGGGAGGCTTTTTTTGTTTGGTTGGTTGGGTTTTTTCCATGATTCTTGCAGCAATGGGCTTGGCTTTTACTTATTTTTTTTCCCACCTATCTTTAAATCTCCAGATAATTTAAGTTGCTTCCCCCAGGTAATCCTTGCTCAGGGCATGCTATAATTCCATAAAAATTGCAACACACAGAGAGACAGGTCAATTCTTATAATGAAGCTTATCTTGCGGGAGTTGTAATATTTGAGACAGATAGTCAATGCAATATTTATGTGCTCTATTTATTAACACCTTTGATGACTAATGGTGAAGGTTATTTGTGTTTGCTGGGTTTTTTTAATCAAATTACCCCTATTTCTTTATAGACAGGAACAGATTATGATGCTCTTCTGCCAAGCAGTACAGACGCAGCCCTTGAAATCACTAAGAAAAACAAGGATATTCTAGTATGTGCAGGAGGGGAATACTGTTCACTAACTTTTCACTGAGAGAGCTCAAAGTGCTCTGAAGAGGTCAAGGATGAGGAAGAGACAGTGTCCATTACAGTCAGTTAAGTTACTCTTTAAATTTCAAAGTGATCTGTCTATGCCCAAGTCTTACAAGCTGAGAGACAGAGAAGTACAGTCTTTGTAGCTTTAGATATCACCAAAAAAACCCAACAGAAGAACCTCACTGTGAGCGATGCCCCCAGGGGGAGGAGTGGACACAAGCCCTGCAGCTTATGGGCCTCTGGAGCAGGATCCACTTGGCTGTGCTTCCAGCTCTCAGCTGCAAAACCAGCCCTAGCACACACACACCGCTCACAGTGCCCTGGCTCTATAAGCATCGGACGTGGGGCTTTCACATCCAAACAAGTCTAGAAAGGGGCGGGACAACTTTAATTTTTATTGCCCACAGCTTCAAAAAGTCTCAAAAGTAAATCCCGTTACTACAAGAACTGCTTCTGGTTCCAAAGACAGCAATATAAATACAGGTAGTGTCCTAAAAATAAATGCCTTCCCAGGTGGACAGACACGTGAAGACTAAGAAGAGAGGTGTGAGCTTATTTACAGGCTGGCAGAAGGCTTTCCAGCCTCGTCATCCTCTGCTTCCCAAAGGACTCCTAAAATATGTTATTGTTTTCACTGAGATTTCATTCCAATGGGGGGAAACAATCCATCAAAGATATTTTCTTACTCTGCTCTAAAATGCTGCTTGGCTTTATGAGGTAATAATAAACATATTCATATTAAATTTTATTCCTTTGAAAGACAAACAGCAGCACATATAAGAGCAGTTGCTCTGACTTAAGTTCCACATTTTCCCAGCTCACTGACAAAACCAGATTTCCTTTCCATCTTGCATTTCAGACAGGACTAGACTTCAAATGAGGAATGCTTTTGCAGGTGTAATTTTTACATAATTAGGATCTCCCCCCCCCCTCCCCATTTGTATACCAGCCTTTGAGAAGGGAGAGTCAGGCTGAATACTTGTGCTTCCTTCTGCTTCTTTGTGGCTGAAAATCAAAGACCTAGAGAATATTCTGCACCCTAAATTCATTTAGAAGGTTGAAAACCACAATAAAGGCTCAGGGCTTCAAAAAGCTGTACCTGAGTGCTCTGCACTAACATTCCCTCTTCCACACAATAATCTCAAATTGCTTTGACTCCTTGCTACGTAGATCAAGCTTGGATTTCTGCTTGTATCTCATTAAAGCAACCTCCCAGTCACCAGCACTGCTCTGAGATGGCAGGGAGAGCACTGCTTAGAAACTCATCCAGATAACACGAGAAAAAATATCAAAGAATATAACTTGTGTTATAAATACAGTGTACAGGCCACTTGCAAAAGTCAAGAGTTGTGAAAGCCAGACAGAGAAAACTGAGCATGTGTATGTGTGTGTATATATGCATATATGTATACACACACACACACATAGGCATGGATGGTATAAACCTGTCAGATTACCAGCCTATGTATAAAAAGAAGTGCAACACCACTAGGAAAGAAAGTTGAAAGACAATTTTTGGAGATGCTTTGGCATGGAAGGGGCTTTCTGCTTTGCCATCCATACCTGTGAGATATATGGCTTCCTACACGATGTAGACTCACTGTGTTGCTCTGGTTTCCCAGATGGCCTGTGCTGTTTGGCCAACAGCAGGTCACATTACATCCATGGCATGACTTTTTGGCTGCCATCTGATTCAGATGTGGGTGACACAGTTGATTTCAGGGGCTGAGCGATGCTGTACGCTTACATAGAAATGGATTATCCTTTCCACTGTAACTCCTAATAACTTTAACATCCCTAATGACCCTTCACTTAACATCTCTGCAGAGAATGAAATTATCATCCCAATTTTATAACAGACTGACTCATACTAGGTAACTGAATACAAGACTTTATTGCAGGCTTGTTCCTCAGTATGGGACGAACAACTGAGCAACAACAGCCTTTTACTATTTGTGTGCCTTCATGTGCTTGGAGAGCAACTCCAGTGCTGTTTCACAGCACCTGAACTGGGCAGAATGGCCACTGGTATTAGAATAATGGAGATGATAATATTTTTATCTAATAACACTTGATTTGTGTCTATTACATACAGTTATAATGTTCCATAATGCAGGCATGCTGTGCCCTGCCAAATAACCCAGTTTGAATTTCTATGAACAAGCACAACATATTCCATCTCCCTCTCCACAGAATTCTTCCCTTGTCCATAACACTCTTTCAAACAAGTTTTATTTGCACATAAAAATGCTTCAGAGGCATCATCTCATTTAATTAGACCCTAAGAAAGGCAGATATGGCTGGAATACTGGCTGATAGTCATCTGTCTTCCAAATAGTAACTGCTTGCAGATCTAGGAAAGCCATTTAAGTGGATTTGGCAAGACATAGAAGGTAATGTTTACACTTCTTTGTACACAGATCTGTCTTTAGATGTATTAAGGATTTTTTTAAGTCCAGGAGATCTGCTATTGATTTGGATACTCAAAGGTCCCCTCCACTACTGAATATGTTTAAACCCCATATCCTGAAGGCTGTGCTATGGCCTCACCAACATCCAAATACCACTGTCAGCATCTGCAGCCATTTGCTGGGTGCTCCATTTTGAATGTGGAGAAAGAAAGAAGTGCTTGCAGAGCTCCCACCTGCACAGTGTGAGGTGGAGGCCCTTCTTGGCTTAAACCAGTGCTGAAGACTGAAAGACATCATGCACCAACTCATTCTTCGCACAGGAGGAAAATGCCAAGGAACCATCTATTTCCTATTTTCCTGTGTTGCTAGTGAAACCTGGCAATAGGAGATACTTTCAAGCCTCCAGCTAGCAGCTACTCCCATTTCTGAAATTATATAGTTCTACAATGGATTGTCCCAGACACAGTACCTTATAAACCTCACCTGCTGCCCACCTTCTCAACACCCTCAGCCGGAGACTCTGCACGTTCACCTGGGCATCAGCCAGGGACTCTCATTGTTCTAAATAATCCTTTAATTTTTGGTAGCACAGGAAAAGGGTTAAACCTCATTAATTAAATGGTGTAACTCTGGATGGTCAGGTCACTTCTAAGACACACTTGGCAAAATCAAAACCCAGGACCTCAAGACATCATTTGGTTCCATGCCATTCCCACAGGTGGCAAAACCTTACCCTTTTCTTTAAAAATCCACATAGAAATAGCTCTCAGTTTAGAATGGAGCTGTCAAAAATTAGCAGCCCCCTCCTTGCCTTTTTCTTGTCTATTAGAAAAAAATTCCCTCAACTTCTTCACAGAAAACTTATGTTGACACCATGTGTGTGTGAAAATGCCAACATTGATATTTAAGTACCATGGTGCATCATGTCAAAAAATGAGAAATAACTGTGCAAAACCAGGTCCAAACATATGAAAACTATAATGACTAGGGTTCGTTGTGACCATGGGCAGAGAAAAGCAGTTTTCAGTCAGGTGCACACCTGTCTTTCTGCTCCAAACTTGCTGTCCTACTGTCTCTTGACTTCCACAACACTGTATCTCCTTTGTGTTGAGCTGAGTGCCCTTATTTTCCCTAGAACGTCTGTGCTGATGTCAGGCATTGGGCACATCACAGGAGATGCTTTTTGTTGTGCATTACTATTGCCTCGAACCCACAACCCTTCAAAAGCCCAGTGCAAAACAAGGAGGCATGGGATTTGATTGTCATAAATGCGCCCACAAAGAGATACAAGCTGACCATAACTTGCCCTCAACAATCTCCCACAAACCCCAAATCTGGTTGTGTATCTGTAGCCACCACGCATGTAGCAGTAGAAAAAGAGGGAGCAGGCAGCAGAGATACAGGGCAGAGTATAGGAGAACACCTGACTGCATTCCTTGAAAGAAAGGAGGGGTGAGTCTCTAGGGCATGTGCAATTCCTGGATTGGCGCAGTTACAGTTCATCCATAAGTTAAAAAAAATTCCAGAATCTCTGACAATTGAGCCCAAGGCATAGGAAAAACATTCTTGCACTTAAATTTCACATCAAAATACAAAAGTACAAATCTATTCTGCCATAATGCATGGGGGCATTATATATCTGAATACCCAAGCATCAATTAAAAACCAGACACTCCTAGGCATATCCACCAGGTAGAAAATATGGCTGGATTGACTGAAAAGAATGCCCTATCCAGCCTTACTAAGGCTCACTTATTAATTTAAAGAAATATAATCTTTAAAAACTTGCTCTAGCCTTTGATCTCCAGTCATCAGTACAAAAGGCATTTGGAGTACTGCTCAGACTTAATTAGCTTGCTCCTTTTTTATCCATGATCTCAGTCACACTCTAATTAATCCATTTATAGTTTAAAATCTATCAGTCAAATCCCATACTTCATTCTCAAGACAACTTCAGAAATGGATCCACTCCTCCTCCTAATTTGTTGCACTACTGGAAACATCTACCCCTCCTTTGGACAGTCCCCCTTTCCCAGCCAAGAAAAAAAACCTAGCAAACATACACCTCCAAGGAGTAACTGAACTTGGATCACCCGGAAATGGGACTCCTCAGTACACAGAATAAAAAGGAAATATAGGCCTTATTTTGTGAAAAAGGAGAATGATGAAAAGCTGAGCTCCACCTCCTGCGTTGCACTGAGCCACTGCTGCGCATAATGCAGAGAGCTGTCAAGAGATTTAATTAGGATACAAAATCCAGCGATTTAAGAATTCTCTCTCCTTAGAACATTCTTGAGGATTTGCTCAGAATTAGAGGATGGTTTAAACATTAAAGGGGTTTTTTTCCTTTAATGAGATCAGCTGCACAGTGGAAAATGAGACTTTATTTATCTAAATATCACATGAAGAACTGAATAATTTAATAACCTTGCTGAACTAAATCCAACCCAATATATTTACGTCATTTTTTTTTCTGCTTATAAAATACTTATTTTGTGTTTGACTTCCAGTATATAAACAACTCTTAGCTCTACAAATCATAAAGATAAATAATAAGAATTCTGTATTAAAAATCAACTGTTATCTTTGCTAACAATAAGTCTTTCAGTTTATACTTATATTCAAATCTGAAATCATATGGTTATTCACTTAGCTAGATTTCTTAGTGAATGTTTCTGGACATAAAAAAACTTTCACCTCATTTAAAAGTGTTATGTGCCATTCTAAAATCAATTCTTGTCCATTTTAGATCCAGACCAGCACTAGGAATCAATAAAAACCCATGGATCTTTGGGGATTTAGGAATGACTGAGGGATGCATTAGGTTCAATAAAGTTTTACAGAAAACTTTAACATTTCAAAGGCTGGAAAATAAAGTCTTGTACATCTATTTCCTTTTGATACCGCTTTATCTGTCACTAGGGCCAGGCTCAGCCACCCTTGCAAACGTTTACTGTCTCAGTGGAATGATCCATTTAGCTTAGGTCAACTTAGTTCGGTAAAGTCAGTGTAATCAGTTCACCCAGGATTAAGAAACGGGCTGAGTACTGGGAAGAAAAGAAACACAACAGGAAGATTTGTTTTCCCCTGCTGATACATCAAAAAGACATTAGTGTGGATAACTGGGATTTAATAATTTGGAATTACAGCTTGCCCAAAAATAATCAGTCTGATTTATTACACAGAAATAATATTTTAACATTTTAAAATACAAGTATACATAGATTAGTAAAAACCCTCAAAACTCTTCATGAAGGACAAGGAAAGTAGATTTACTTAACTAGCTAAGGCAATTTTACAGTGCAGGTTTTCTGCATTTTAGCTGCAATCTGATTTCCATCCTTACCAAGTTTGTTATAAACTACGAATGAAAAGTAAGTTGGTAAATAAAAATAAAATTGTTCACTATCTTCTAAGTGATTAAAGCCTAAAAGTTGAATATAAGAGAAACTTGAAAATATATACTTCCTTCTTATTTGAATTATTCAAAGCTATATCATTATTTCTAATATAATTACTTCTCTTTCTGGCAAAACTACCAGATTTGGTGTAAATTATGTGTTTTGGCAAACCATCATGTGCTAAAGTTTACCAAATCAAACCAAGTGTCACTTGTAAAAGGATCAAAAAGTAAAAATGAAAACAAAGACACTGCTCATGTTAATTACAGAGACTAGATGGACTCCGTGATGATGACATTAAGGTGCATCTGCCCACTTTGGTGCATCTCCTCTCGCCGTGTAATTCTGTGGCCATGCATGAGCTCAGCAAATGGAAAAGCTTAATTTGTGCACAGCTGCCAGCGTGCACTCTGCTCACCAGCCACCTTCTTAGCAGGAGAGCCCACGCTTATATTAATATTTATTAAGGCTCTCTAATGGCACTGGCCGATTCGTACGCTTCCACTTCAACCTGTGGTCGCCTCACAAGAGCATGGTATGAAATAAATCAGTGCCCCATATGCAATATCTGCTTCCCTGACTGTGAGATATGGCTGTGTGTGGTAGCAAAATGCAAGAGAGGTTTCCACCTCAGGAACCTTCTCCCTTTCAGCTGCAAACAGCACACAGAGTGGACGAGTGTGGATTGCTGTGGTCTCTCACTGCTGCTTTCCAAGTCAAGGATGCCCCTCCATCAAGTAAAGCAGGAGAAAAGTAAGAGAAATAGAGCAGGTTGCAAAGATGCACAGCACAGAAAGCAGTAAAGCCCTATGGCACTGTGCAGGCTCAGGAACAGGTTTGGTTGTTGGTTTTGATCACTTTTTATCATGTAAAAACACTTTGAAGCACACCTAACACTGGTTCCTGCTGAGCCTTCCCTTTGCACGGGACTGGGGCAGGTGTAAGCCCTCCCGTTACAGCAGGGTGCTGGAAGACAACTGAGGAGACCAACATTTGGTGTTTTGCTTCATGGCTGCAAATGACTTACAACAGAATCAAAGGAGAGAACAGAGAACTGGGGCGATAGAGCGGACAATTCATCTCATTTGAAAGCCACATCTAAAAAAATCGAATGCATCACTCTCTAAAAGTGTCTACATCTCACAATTAACAACAAAGAGATTCCTGATTAGCCCAGATAGAGGTGTAAATGTTGTAAACTTCTGAAGTAGGATCCATCAATCCCACCCACAGCACCTTCAGAGAGCTGAGATCCTGGGGTGCCTTCCAGTTTCCTCAGTCCCAGTTTTGCTATTAGTAACAAACCAACATGTTTAGGCCAAATAGCACCACACACACTGAACACTTGAGAAAAGAGCATAGGTTTTTAACTATGTCATGAAGGAAGATTTTCAACAGTTTAGACAGAAGTTGATGGTGTAACGACCATCAATACATTTCAAACCTCTCTGCTGACTAACCTAAGACCCCAAACCGCAGATGTGTAACACATGGTAGACACCAAAGTGCCCTGTGCATTGCCTGGCACTATGGTCACCAGCCCAGCAATAACCTTGGCTTCCCAGCAGTCTTACATCTAGAGATTTGTCTGTAGGTGAGCAAAACCAGGCTGCACTTGGGATGAGGGACTGGGCATGTCTGACATGCTAGCCCCTCCTTTGGCAACCTCTGCTTGCATTAGCTGGGAACCCGAGGAGTTAGCACTTCTCAAGGACAAGACAATCTCTAAAGAAAATGTGCAGAGAATAGGGGGAGGGAAGGAGCACAACCCTATTTATGCCACAAGCAAACTGCAGTAACAGAGTGGGGAAAAGATGGGAAAGAAACCTTCTCAATCCACCATAGTCAAGTGTTCAAGTAAAGGACTGTCCTTCCCTTCAAAAAGAAAATAAAAAAATGAAAAGTCTAATAAATGTTTTCTCTAAAAAAGATATCACATGTACATGAGAGTATAAGCGGTGAGAACACAGCATCAATATTGGTCTTTGACAGATAGATGTTCTCAAGATACAAGATGACACTTTCTCAGCACATGCACAGCACAGCCTCAAAATGAACTGAAAATGAGACCACATTATCAGTAGTTCACTACTGATGCCAGGTTCTCATAGTCTGCTTTTCATTTTCATCAAGCCTACTTCATTACCACAGCCTTGATGCAAATTAAAATGAAGTCATCAAGCTCTAGACAGATATACAATTTTTGTTAGAAAGGCGATGAACCCAGTTCCTCTTCCTGCGAACAATTATGCAGTAAGCAGTCTAATTTTCTACAGATGGCTTAATGAGACTGCATATGCATAAAAAGTTACCCATAGACATATTTGCAGGAGAAAGGCCAGGGTTATCTCTTGGCTGCAGGGTCTTTGAGAGACCCAAGCAATTACCATTGTTGAGTGCAACAAAAGGAATGCTGTGAATGCATCATTGGAACAAATAATTCATAACTTTACTAGTTATATGGGCTTTACTAGTTATACCTAGTGCTAATATTCATCATGATGGAGCGGGGAAAGTTTCCTGCACTGTGTGGTGATGGATACACCAGCCTGGACACAGCCAACCCCTGCCTATGTGATGACTGCGAAGGTCAGAGGGACCTCTGAAGCCAGGATGGGATTGGTGGCTGAGTTGCAGAGCTGCAGCTGCACAGAGGTAGCCAGAGCACCTTTAATTCTCTATCTAGGACCAAGGGAAGGATGGACAGAACAAGGCAGGATTGTGGGGGCCAGTATGCACAGCACAGCCAGGGATTCCATTACCTGTCCACACAGTGATCAACCAAGTCACTGCTTCTCAGTTTCAAACATATCTCAATGCCCTTTACTGCGCGAGGATTTTGGCAGTGAGCTCAGGGAAGGATGGTCACGTTTGTGGGAACAATCCCCCCAGGATGGGGGGCTGAGTCCAGGCAAGGGCAGCATCAATGCAGTGGGGACACCAGACACCTTTGTCATGTGGGTGGGACTAGTGCTCATGCAGAAAGCTCCAGTATCCTGGTTATGACCGCAAATACAGGCCATGCCCAGAAATGTACCTGGGGCCAGCTGGGACATTATCCTGGCAACCGTTTGCAGTCTTCCCGTTACTGCAATGGAATGTTTCCAGGAACAAGTCCAGCATTACCACTCCTACATCTCCTCAGTGGCGGCTGTAAGCAGGTGTCTTTAAACTTGTTGGGAGTTTATCTGCTGTAGCCTTTCACTCTTTAGGACAGACCAGCTGCAAAAATTTCCACCTCTCCTATATAATTTTTATCCAAATTCTGACTGGAAATTGCTTAGGACTGCATTTTCTCATTTTGCTCATTGTTTGCCCTCCTGCTAACAGGGAGGCACATCTCACAGGGTATGAGAAAAAGGAATTTTTATCAGTGACAGTCATATATGTTACTCACTTCCACCATGGCAGAACTGGGATGACTGAGTCGCCAAAAGTCAGAGACAAGGCAGCCCCAGGTACTTTTAGGTGAGACTGAGAGGCTGGAAACCATTCCCTTGCCATTTGCATGGAGCATGGACCCTGCAGCTATCCAGGAGCTGAGTAAGCAGTACATGGCCCAGGGATCTTCAAAGAGATCTTGAAAGGAAACAGCTGGTGTTTCAAACTCCCCTGAGTGTTTCTGAAAAGCTGCTTGAAGCATGTAAAAGGAAAGGAAATATTTGTCTTTGAAAAGAAAACAAAAAGTCGTTAAAATCTTGGAAGCTGTGACACCACGCAAGAGAGGAGACAGAAGTAGTTCTTATAAAACATATAACTTAGTATTTGTCCCATAGGCTCCCACGTTAGACCAGCAGCCAGAAAGACTCCCTGTTTTGTTCAACCACAGACCAAAGGCCCAGTAAGGGCTAAGGGGATGAAGTGGTGACTGTGAGCTGGAACTCACCTGTGTAGGAAGGGATAACAAAACCCACCCAAAATGTGGGGGAATCCCTGCTAGGAAACAGTAGTGATATGGGAAATGCTGCCATATGTGCATCTGCAATACAATTCTACTGCAAAATACCTATAGAAATCTGCAATTGTACTGCAAATACCTATAGAAATTGGGCCAGTGATAACAAAAATAGCAATGTAAAACATATACCTAAATTGGAAAGTTGCTCTGTTACGTAGAACAAATAGGTCTCCTGGCTCTGGACCCAGCGCTGTTGTCAAAATAATTATCAGAGAATGAGGCAGAATCCATGGCCCGTTACAGAGAAGAGAAGGAACCTCTCAGGGCCCATTACCAGCCCAGGGTTAGACCTCATTAACCCTCGTTAAGCCAAGGTGGATTATATGTTGCAAACCAGATCTGATTTTGGCTTTAGATTTACCACTTGTTTACACAAGCAGCTGAAACAGCCCATTTCTGCTTCCAGACATGCTCACTGACCGCTCCATGCTTCCCTGGGAAAATTCTAATAAAATAGCTGAGCTATTCTACACTGTAGAGCCCCTTTCAATCCCAGTCAGACTGCTCCAAGCCCAGGTCTAATGCTACTCTTCAGACAACTCCAGTTGTTGCTCATCTTGCAGGATATGATGGGTCTGCAAGAGCTGGGGAGCAGCCAGTTCCTCTTTTCTCCTCCAAAAGCTGGAGTAGATGGTCATTTCTTTGAACTCAGACTTCACAGGTTGCATATGATCAGCAAACTAAATGCAGGTTGGATGTCAATGCCCTCTGCTCTTGAATAAATGATGCCTGGTAAGATTTTGGCTTGGCCTATTCCTAAACAATTTCCAAGCAGGGTAGCACAGGCTATGTACCATTCCCCATGAACAATTTGCATGTAGCCCACCCTGCTTTGGAGGCTAAACTATGGCATCAACACAGACCAGGCTGCCTCGTGCCAGATGCTCTCACTGCTAGAAAACAGTCTCGACCACATTCAACTTGTTGGTACAGATGTACTCCCAAGTCTAAGTTCAGTGGCTTTCTCAGTAACATGGTGATTAATTAGCCTTATGCTGCAGTAATGGGAATTAAGTCTCGTCACCTCATGTAAGCACACACACCCACCCAGAGATGCTGGCTTCTGGCCCTGGCTCTCCTTCCCCATCAAGAGATCACACACACAAACCTGTGCATGTACGATGGAGAGAGCAGCCCTGCAGAGACACCATGTCCTTCTGGAGAGTAAATCAAAGTCCTTCCCCCACCCCTTTACAAGCACAAACCCTACAGCCCTCTGGACCAGCTGAGACAGGGCGATGGTGAGGAGCGGACAGAGAGAATGACAAGAACAGGAAACGTTCAGATACAAACAGATCTGCACTTAAGCATCTCCCAGTCTCTGCTGCTGGGGAGCTTCAGCTCCCCGCATTTCTGAGGGATAAAGTGATGTATATCCATCCCTACGTGCTATGCAAACACCCTGTGACTCAGAGGGCAAGCCAAGACAATCAATCTGCCACAGCTGAGCACGTCCAGGTCTGCTGTTGTCACTGGGGGATTCGTAGCAGTTGTGCTTTGGGAAACAAAACAAACAGGAGCACACTTCTGTACACACCAGCTCAGGCAGCTCACCAAAATCAAACTAGGCGAGTGAGGGCTGCTCAGCCTGGAGGATTTAGAGTTGCTCCCTGCCTCCCCAAACCATCTGAAGGGTTCAGAGTTTTATTCTTACCAGCTTGCAAATTTACTGCTCTAATTCGAAAGGAAAATTCATGATCTCAAATGTCAAGAAGTTATGTTCAATTTCCTCATGGTGTTTTGACCTTCTCAACATGAAGGAAGCAACCCTTAAAGAGCCAGTGAAACAGGACTGCAGAGAATATTTATGTTGAAGGGCTTCCATGTGCCTGTCAGGACAAGGCTCCATGCTGGGGATCTCTCATCCATCTCAGACCCAGGAGATACCTCCTCCCTTCAATCGGCAAATGTAGGACAAATACTGACATTTTTCGAAGAATTTGCAAACAGTGAATAATCTAACCAAGTCCAGTTTAGATTTCAAAATGGAAATTCCAAAATGGTTCTTTTTTAATTTATCTTTTTAATTCACTATATAAAACCAGAAATTGGGACCCCAGTTTTTCAGTGAATTGGCATCTCATGCCAATACGACTCAGTGAGAAGCATACTGACATTCCAGGGTGAAGTTTGGATGGTTAGAAATTTCCAGAAGTAAATAAATTGCTTAGTTTCATTTTGAGCATTGCTGAAAACGTCACCCAAGCTGAAAGGGAATTCATATTCATTAAACGGTACTCCAGTTTCTGAGAAGGAGAGGTGGATTTCAATACACCATTTGTAGAAAGAAACTGAGTGACAAAAATACAAAAAAGGTGAAAATCTCTTCTTGTCATGACAATTATGAATACACCCTAAAACAGGACTGTTCAGTGCAACTTCAACTGAAAGGACACTTGCTGGCCTGCTGGAAGGTAGCAATCAACTCATACAATGCTTCTTGCACAGTGGCCTAATTCAAATGCAGCCTCTGAAAATCATTATCCACATGCAATATCTGGCCTCCAAGAAATTATATCCTTCCATCTATCCATAGGCTTTGGAATGGAAGGATGCCCACATGCTGAAAGTAACTGTTATAACCTGCATCTTCACTGGCATGCTCAGCTGCAAGGCAGAGGAAGCAAGTGTACATGGAAGATGAGAGTCTCCCCCTGTTTGTGCCCAAGAGGCTCACTCAGGGACACTGTTGTGCCAACACTGCAAAATGTGCCCAAATGTCTAGAGGAGGAATGTGAAACTGCAGACATTGCATGCTGACAACTTCCAGCTAGTCAGCACCAAACTGTGTGGGGATTTCCACAGAGACAGCATGAGCCTCACTACCCCACGTTGTGCAAAGAGTTATTTCAACAATTGCCACCATCTTGCATCCTCAGCCATGCCAGCTACTCAGCCACTCCAGCTACTCAGCCTTCCTTGCTGGTACAGACCTGCAGGACATCATACACGGACAGAGGATCTCAATGCCAAGGAAAACCCCTTCTTCCTGTTACAGCAGCATTGCTGTTGCTGTGGCACAGCAAAATGGGGCTAAAACTCAGCTCCTGCAAGAGATCTGTGGCATCAATTTGTGTTGGTTTCCACCCATTGCAAGAGATCAATGAGGTGTAAGTGCAAAGGAAAGATGGCCTTCACTGGCATGAAGTTTTACAAGCATCCTCCTGCACTTCCGCCAGCTTGCACATTTCATAGCATTATGGATTTGAATGCCATGGGATAGATCTGTCTGGCTATAAATTCAGCCAAAGGCAATCTCTTAAAAAGCCATCATTATGTAAGGGTGTGCTTGCTCATTATAATGAAGGATGGAAAATACAGTATGCGTCACACAGTGTAATTCAAAATTGATTTCCCATTGTGACACATTTTACAGAGGCTGTTCTGCACACTGTTTTTGACATGGTCTAAACCAGGACTGTTTTCCCACTTTTTTTCCCTTCTATCTTCTCCTAGTTGCCCAGTGCTGGCAACTATTTCAAGGCAATGCCTTCATCTTTGCTGCATATCAAAAGCAAAGCAAGGGAGGAGTGCTGCTCCTATCCTGGCAGCACTCCATCACATTTTAAAACTCTTCCTTGAACCAAAAAAGCACATCACTCATTTTATTTCTCTACTCGTCAAAGAAGAGCTGGTTGCTAACAGCAAAAAGAGCCACTTGTGAAACATGCCAGCTCCTGGTCTCATCCTGCCAGGAGCTCTGTCATCTCAGCTCCCACTGACGCTCTGCTTCCTACAAGAATCTGGATCAGGATTGGCCTCTCCTACTTCTAAGACTGCATAAAACCCCATATTATTTAGATTTTACCTCTTCAGATGCTTCAAATTTGTAATCTATTTAGTGCTAATGCTGTCGAATAGGTCTTTTTATCCCAAAAATCATTTTACCACCAACACTGCTTGGCACCCTTGTCTGCAAACTCAACAGGGTGTAAACTACATTTCCCATGTTTGATCATCAGTTGAATGCTTGCTGCCCTTGACATTACAGGTGCTGTACCTGTACTCCTTCAGAGGTGTGACAAGTTGGTGTTAAATGCACACACAGCCATGGTTGCACTGACACAAGTTACCTTCAGCCAGTGTTATATAGATAAAAACCCAGAAGACTGCAGTCCCTGTGGAAACAAAAGCCACGAACTGCCCACGAAGAGCCACTTCCATAAGGTCACCTGCCACAGTACCATGCTACAGCCTGCAGCGTAAAGGAAAGAGCTGATGGAGCAGAGGAGCCTTGTGTGGCTCAAAGCCTTCTTTGCCCTCTCCAAATCCCAACACCCTGGGACTGAAAAGGCCATGAGCACAACTCAGTGATGATGTCTCTGTGTTACAGTCTTTCTTCTCTCACGCTGTGAGCTCTGGTTATACTGCAGCATGTCAAATACACAGTCACTCTCTCCTTAGTAAATCCATCCCGTCTATATGCTCTTACCTCCTATACTTTAAATCCTTCCTGCAAAACCCTGGGGAAGCAGCTGGGTTCCCAGGAAGGGAAAGAGCTGCCCTGCTCCTTGCACCAGGAACAGGGCTGCCAGGGCAGGAGCGAGGAGCTCATACAGACACTTACTTGTGCTTCATATGCATGCCAGAGGCTCCAATTCCCCATCTTCAAAACTTGCAGAAATCATTAAAAGATTATTAAATGCCTGAGGTCCAATGAAAATTTGACTTTCTCTTATTTCTATTTTTAGAAATAATAATTGAACTCTTATTATTTCTATTCTGCAAGACAGAAAGCTCCCAAACTCATGGTTTGGACTGGAGCAGCTCAGAAAAACAAGGCCCCCTGACAGCCATACAAAGCCTGTCCCGGTGCAGCTCTTGAAATCCTGCCCTATGCCTGAGCTACAGCACCATACTTGGTCCTTTTTGTCTTCCCAAAATAGCAGCTAGCAGGGCTGGAGAAGAATCAATTCCCAAGTAAATCTCATGCAAATTCGAACCGCACAAAGGAGGCTATTAAACTGCAATGGACATTGGCAGCACCACTCTCAGACCTGCATGACATGTTTCAAAAGTGGCTGATATTAATTAAAAATGGGTCTCGATTTATTTATGTTTCTTTCCACTGTGCTTTGTTATTTTAATCACTGAAATACTGGCCACTCATGACCCATTCCATTGTACAGTTTTATTCATAATTAAGATGTTCACATAATCTTTATTAAGTTACATAAAAAATAATAATGGAGTTTTACCACCAATAAAAAACAACAAATTAGGTTTTGTCTGTAGTTTCAATTTGTCCAATGATGATATTTAAACATATTGGAAATGTTAATCAGAGAGAAGTAGGTCTGCAGCACCTTTACATGAGTAATGCTCCATGAAATAATTAAAAGTTCACATTTATGCAGCACTTTCCATCTCCAAGGGATCCCAGGACCTATTAACAAGTACATCAGAACAGACATATTTTGCAATATTTTGCCTTCCTGCGACAACTTCCTTTCATGGATTTCAGACCATTAAACAAACAGTAATCACGCCTTCCACACCTTGCAGAGGGCAGGGCATGGGCTCCACCAAGGGCATCCAGCCCTCAGCAAGGGGAGAAAGGCAGCGGGACAGGAGAAGGGCTCACTTGGTCCTGACTGCCCCAGTTCAGCCAAGGCTTCCATTTCATACAATACTTCATCATATGTTTAAGACACCTTCAGTGGATCTAAGCATGGCCTCAAGCATCTCGCTGAATGTGAGTGTGGGGAGAACCTGGGGAAAGTGTGGTGGGGAGGGAGAGGAGAGTGTAGTCACTTCTGGCCCGTGAAGGCAGCTCCTCCCTGCCACCTATTTGTCATCATTACTTCAGGTTATGCATGGGAAAAAAACCCAAAAAGTTATTTCAGTTGGGTTTTACATGTGATGAAAGTAACTTAATGCCCTCAGATCATCACTATTTTTTGTTTCATAGATCCCCACATCCTTAACAGGTCTTGCAACTCAGCATTCTTTCCCAGTATACTTTTCAGTGTTCCAACAGGCGCATTTTCCAACTGACACTTTCTAGCAGGGACTACATTTTCAATCAAGGATCGTTCTCCAAAACCGTCTGCGCTGAATGTTCTTACTTAGTGGGGCTCTGTAATGGAGAGACACTACTGGGTGAAGCCAGGAGGGAACCTCCCACCCAGCCACTCTCTGATGGGTCATTTCCAGCTTGAGTTTTTTGCTGCACTGAACTAAGCCTTGGGAACACACCAATCTGTGGACACAGTTCTGGCATCTCGCCATGGCAAACTCTCTTTTAGGACAGAGGAAGAACTGACTAAATGCAATTCGCTTTAATGTATTTAAACTTCCTGTATCTGTAATAATTATTTCATTTACAAGTATGTGATTTGGGGATCATGGAAAAAGCAGATATACAGAGAAAAAGATTTTCAAATAAACTGTTACAGCATCAAAATAATTCCAGTCTCTGTTCAGAAGCCTGAAAATCATATTGATTTGTGGGCAACATAGTAGCCATTGAATTGTTGTTTCTGAGGCACGGACCTAACACTAGATTTTTCTTCCATCATGTTGCAGAGGACCAGAGGACACAGAGAATTCTGCCTAAGGCTTTAGATGGTAAAACCTGTTTTTTTTTCCTGTATTAGCAGTAAAGGATCATATTAAGAGGTCTAGCAGATTGTAGCAGACTGAAAAATTATTATCCTTGTCTTTTAAGAAAATGAGAGCAGGGCCTGGGAAGAAATGCCTGATAAAGTCCATAAATGTCCATCAAGCGCTAAGCTGAGCACCATAAAACCTTCCTCCTTCTCTCCAAGCTGTGTACTGACAGCAAACCATGTTATGAAGCATAATGATTCTTTCAGGCTAAAGTTTCCTTTGTTTTTTGCTTTTTCTTAACAAAAGATGGAAGTCCATGGTTAATTCTTCACCTGCAACCAGACTTAGCTGAATTCAGAAGAGCAACAGTGATATTCTGTGCTTTTACTGCCTATTATTAAGTGTTGGTTTCCAGTTTTGTTTAAACGCCAGTTATCAGGATTCAATTTACCCCCTCCAAGGGGGATGTCTGGTAGCATTCTGAGAGTAATAACTGCAATATATTATGTTAATTGAGCTCTAATAAGCGTCACAGTGCTTTTGCTTCCAAACAGGAATGGAAATGCCATTTTTTAAAGAGTGCACTATGCAGCTGTCTGTACCTGCACCACCTTATTTCTGAATCTGAGAATTCGAAGCAGCAGCACAGATTTCCTGGGCTTTACAAGGAATGTGAGGGAAACCCAAAAGATCTAACTACTATTAACACAGTCTTCTCTAAAGCCCAACCCTGTTTGAGAAACTAGGAAATCCCACATGAAGAGTGCATTTCATCGACTTGGCCTCCCCTGTCAGCAGCCTCCAATGAACTTTAAATAATGAATTTTAAGGCCGTTGTCCCACGTATCATCAATCTCAAAGACGAGGAGTCTCCAGCAGAGAATTTCTCTTCTGTTTAACTCTCAGTAGAACTGTATTTCATGCAATTAATGTCAGATGCTGCTTGTGCATTTTGATAATTTCATTTACTCAGAGCACAAGAAATGATCACGACCACAAATCCAAGGCATCTTTTGCACTCACTAAAATTTGGCAGTGAGCCTGCAGGGTTATGGAGGCTTTAGAAGAGTCTCAGGGATAAACGAGGATTATACCAGTTACCCTAATTAATGTTTTGCTATTAGACACACCAGGGACAATGACCTTTAAAGATGAGCAAGAAGATTTCCCTCTTGTGGCCAAACAACATGAATATATGCAATTGCATGCATTTGTATCAGTGTAGATTTTGAATATAAGACAACGGGGCCACCTTATATTTCTCATTTTGGCAAGAAAAAAAAGGAAAGTTTTAATGCTGCTTCAGTTTGAACCTTTGCACTGGAACAACCTCCCCCCCCATCCACAGAACAAAAATCCCAGAATCCTGATTATTTACACTGTTTTAAAAAAGGCAATTATACCTAAAGAGAGCTTCTTACTCCTAACACTGACTGGGCTCCTCAGTACCAAGCAGACAACCCGGGGCAGGCACAGCCCCATGTGCAGGGGCACAGCTGCTGCAGGTCTGGGGGGTTGGTAGCCTCAAGTCTCCACCACATCTGCCTCGTACCCCTCCTGCTGCCTCACCAGCTGGTCAGGATGAGCAGAGCTGTGCCACAGGGTTCCACACCATCGACCCCTTTCAAATCTGAATTTGCCATTTCTGCTGATTCTGTTACTGGCGTGAGGCCAGTTTCCAGCAGCACACAACTGCTCCTCTGCCACTGCTCATCCATGCAGACCTTCTTCTAAAACCTGCCTCCCTCCCTGCCTCCCTCCCCTCATTAGGCCTCTGTCCAGTTCTTCTACAGAATGCTCCTATGCCATGGCATGAATATATTGAAGTGTCACCAGAAGCTCAGAAGAGCATGACCTTCCCAGCCAGCCCTCACCCTGCTCATCCACAGGAAAATGACACTTTTCCAGGGGTTTTCTTACCACATCACTTGAAAAAGCTTCCAAGAAGTTTACTGTCCTAACAGCAGATGTTAAGTAAAGTATCCTACAGTTTTCTGGTTCAACTCTTAACCATTTAAAAAGAAAAAAATACATTGTCTGGTCCTTCACTTTCCTCAGAAACCCTTCTGAGGAGAGTACTTTCAAATAGGTCCGTTTATGGCTCCCCAATCCCATTGCACATTCAGTACAAACAACGAAAGGGGGTTTCCTTTCCAGACCTGGAAGACATTATTTACAAAGATAAAGGTAAAAATCCCACTAAGCCAGTAATCCATCTTCAAAACTTCTAGAAAAGTGGAAGCATTTCATCTTTCCCCATGGAGATCCCAAGCCAAAACCTCTGCTGATACAAACTGGCCTAACACAGAGATGCTGTCAAAAAAGATCTCATGTTTTCCTGTGTTGCTCTTTCTCTTCTCTTTTTCAGGTATCAGTACATTATTTTAAAGAAAATATGTTAGATTAACACCAAAACTTTGTCAGAGGCCACAAGACCAGAAGTTTCAGATACATGATAAATCCAAACCTCTCCCTGAGTGTCCCAGAGGAATGGACACTTTCTTGTGTGAACTTGCATATTGAAGCACCACAGATCCCAGACATACGGAAGCCCTTGCAGGTTAGTCTGGAACCTTCCCTGGCGGCCCAGTCTTCGCCTCACACAATTTTCACCAAGTCCACCTACACTGACTTGTTTTGAAGCTATTTCAGATGCACAATAAGAGGGAAGTCTAGAGGACCAGGCCTGACACATTCACATGTCACACTTACACCCTTTACAAAACACCATCAGCTCTGTGAGCAAGATGCCCAGAGAAGGGCTGGATTCTTTACAGTGATGTTTCTAACATTTGTTAAAAGCTATAAGGACTTTGGTTAGTGGTCTTTTTCAGCTGTCTGATGACTAACAGAATTTCATATGACTCATTAGAACTGTACCAGTTCTTGAGGCAGATTCAACACTCACTGCCAGTGACAGGCTTGCAGCCAGCTCATATGTAGCATCCAGCAATTAGGCCAGCTCATCCTTAGCATCCAGCAATTAGGCCAAAGTCTCCTTCCCCCATCCCTGAGATGAGTGTTAAAGAGGACCCCTCAGCAGGGAGATCGAAGACACCATGCTTTCCACTCTGCTCTTACAGGACCTACTGCAATTTGCCTGCAGATCAGCAGTTTCAACAGCCAAGTTTCATGCAGGTAACACTCCTGGCACGGAATTTTAGGTACAAAAAACTACCCAGGAAGCACTTTGCAGGTAGTACAGAGATGAACCCACAAGCATCAAAGCATGCTCATTAACTTCATACCTAAGTTAAGACCATGATTAAAAGCTTTGCTGAACTAGGTCTGTAATGATCAGACCAATCTAAACAGGGAAATTGCACACCTCATGCAAGGGGAAGCTGGTGTTCACTAGGAAGAAAATGTATGAGAAATCTCCTCAAAACCCTCCCTTGCTCCAGTAAAGCCACGGTCATGCAAAATCCAAGCAAAGCCAGGATGTTTTGCGCTGAGCTAGGACTGTATTGTGGCAACTCATTTTCAGGAATACATGTTCCTTCTCTAATGCATAAATGTTGGTTGTCAAAGGTGTACTGGGCACCGGGAATGATGCCCCTTCTTTTACACATCATGCCTAAATTACGCTAACACCTCTTATCTTGTAGCCAGATATTAGAGATACAAGCTGCAATGAAAATAACCTAATTTATTATTTAGCATATTAATTTAAAAATCACCATTGATTTTTCAAAAACCACAGGGGGAAGTAATTAGATTTAGTAGGTAGCAAAGCTCCTCGCTGATGGTGTCGAGTCCCTGTTTTCAACACTCTCTATATAGAAAGTTGCAGAAAATTAAATATAAAAAGCTTTTCCTTCTCACCAGGCACAAAAATAAATAAAACAAAATCAACATTTCACCAAATGCATGAAATGAAATACGTGCTTGCTGGCATGTACTGTGAGGGTGTCACTCAGGAGAGCATTTAAACACATATGCTTGTATTTAATGAGTTATATAAGACTTAGGAGTAGGTTTAACTTCAAGCATGTGTGTCTGTGTTTTGCTGCACTGGGGAGGTGTGGTAAACCAAGGTCTCAGGAGCCGAAGCACCCCGGGGGAGCAGGGCTCGGCAGTGAGGAAAGCCAAGCGTGCCTTGCTCCCGCAGAGCTGCTTGGCATTTTTCATGGCTCATCCCCCGTGTTTCATAGGAAACACGCACATTATTGCACTTCAGCTGTGCTTGCCAAAAACAGTCTACTGTGGCCATGTGGTGGTTCTCCCTCTGCGAGGAAGAACAGCTGATACCTCCTTGTCTTGCAATAACTCTTACCCCTTTAAATCAAGTTGACTACAATACATAAATCCCCCTTTTTTTTTCATGCCTGTGGACAGGTTAGCAGATGTTTTCAACATCCAGGCTGAAACCATAAATGATGAGACAAACTTGGCCCTCTGGAGCTTGGTGTGAGGCTTGATGTGGGAGAGGAGTTGTCTTCACCTGTGCTGGCACTGCTGCCCCAGCACAGGTACAGAGCCACTCAACTGCAGTGGGGGGCAGGAGGATGCGAACCCCAGGGAGCCCATGTCCCACAAAGGGTAAGCTCCAACTCCCCTGCACTCATTCCTGACTTCTGGGCTGTCACCTTGGATGTCTGATCAGATAGAGAAATTAAAAGAAAAAAAAACAAACCCCAACAGTGACCTAAATTTCACATTTAAAATTGTGGAAAAAATATTTATTTTCTTTAAAGGATGATTCATGTAAGAAAAAAGACTAAATGCCTGAGTGATTATATCAGTCTTCTGTCTAGTCAGCTTCTACTGCATGATCCCAGCAAAAGCTTCACACTGGATGGATCCCTCTGTGTGAAGCTCCTGCTCCAGGTGATGCCTGTTCCTCAGGTGTACAGAAGGGCTTTTCACAGAGCAGTTGCACCTGGAGGCCCCGACAGAAGTCAGGAGCCAGGCTGTGCAAACAGCCAGTAAAAGGCTGGCAAAGAGCTGGCAACTCTGAATACTCCCAGAGAGGCAAAGGCAAGGACTGGAAGGGGCTGCAGCCCCGATGCCAACGCCTGCTGCTCAGGGATGGTGGGGCACAGAGCACCGAGGCATCCGTCTCCTGTCTCCAGATGGAAACATCTTCATTTTTTAATCTCAGTTGTTTTTTCCAATGGATTTTGTCCTGCTAAAACTTGTTTGATCCTGACGCACAGAGAATGAAGGCCTTGAACAGACACCAGAGTGATGGCCCTGCCAGCCCCAGTGGGGGACCAGCAGGACCATCTTTGCAGCTTTTATTTACAGAGCAGTGATGAAGTGGGGGGGGATGTTTTCTGCTCATTAAGAGGCGGAGAGACCACCACTGTACTCCTTACATGCATACACAGCACTGGGCAGCTACTGAATGAGACACTGCTCCCTCATTAGGGAGAGGATCGACAAATGCATCTGTCATCCTTCTGTTACTATTTCCAAATGAACTCAATTAAGTTAATTAATTTTTTTAGTGCAACAAAAATGCAAGGAAAAAGATGGAACATTAAATGAGAAAAAAAAATAAAAGATCTCTCCTTCTCCAACCCAGATCTCAGGATTGTTTGCTTTGAATTGGAAATAATTTTCAAAACATTAACTTCCTTGAAGAAAATCACTAAGTGTTTTTCTCTGTGGCTGCTTAATTTGAAAAGTCACACCCACACTTCTCCCTACAACAAAGTATGATTAATGCAAAGCAACTTTCCTAAAACAGGAACTACTGTCATACTTTTGTAATCCCAATCAGTTATGGATACTTCAAAAAATACAATGAGCTTACATTTAATCACTACAAAAGTTTAAAGGAAAGGTTATGTGCTTTGGATATATGAGGCTACAGGAATGAAACTTTCATTGGGGCTAAACCTTCTTTTGAGGGAATCTTGGAGGTATACATATTACATATGTGCAATGTTACATATTACATATAAAGACACAATTTCATAATTTACTATTTCTGGTTTGTCTCCTGATGGGGTCTTTAAAATCAAACAGGATGCTAATTCTTTAACAGTTTAGAGCACGTGCCTGTGTGTTTTGCCTAATACAGATTTCTAGAAGGTGAAAAAGAAGAAAAGTTTTGCAGTTTTTGTAATCTGCCGTAGATTTGAGATAGAAAAGAAAAAGGCTTAGATAAATACTAATGAGACAGATATATGATGAATCTTTAAATATTATTAACTATTTCCATTTCATTGCTGCTGTATCCTTTTTTATGTTCATGATTTGATGATAGCACCCTGGAAAACCAAACCAGATTTCTTCCATTTTGAAGCAATGACAGCATGAGTGAACTTCAGTGCATGAAAAATATGTTCTCTAGAAAAAAATTCTATCATTTTTTATTGATGCATTAAAAGTACCACAACAACAGGAGAGGTTGCCTTCTGTTTGTAAACGGGATCTATTTATTTTGCTAACAAAATCATGGATGCATCTGGAACTTCCACATGAAGTTCAATCAAAAGCAAACATTTTAGCCAAGAAGCACATATATTACATGCACAGTGACTACACAAGACCCCTTGCCAGAGAAGGGTTTCACTGTGCCATGCCCCATATGAGAACCAGGCTGAGAAGATATTCAATACTTCAATAAACTTTTCAAGTTGGTCTGAAGTCATCCAAGACTTCAACTCTCAGTACAGAAACTGAGTGACCTCAAGTAGACAGGAAGCCTCATTTCCACCTCCTAACACTCCCTAATGCAACCATTACAAAAATATCATCATCTCTACTCTTGCACATGTTCAGAGTCAACATCCTCATCGCTTCTGATAGTAATTTCACCTCATGCTTTGCTCCCTTTTCTAACCACCTAGCAACCTAATACTCTTGTTGAGACATGGAATTATTCTCCATCTGGATACAACAGTCAGCCAGTTAAATCAAATATGTTTTTTATCTTTTTGTCCCAGGTCTCTCAAAACAGTCATTGAAGGAGCTCTTATAAACTCCTACAATGCGCTTAAAGAGCATTATTGGATTGTTTCAGATTTAGAAAAAACCCTCCCTTTAGAAGTGGCTTCTAATTTGATGCTCTGAATTGCCACTGGAGACTCCTGTGAGTTCATACAGATCACCTAAGTTGCTGATTGAAGTATTCAGATCAAATGCCTAAAAGTGGGATGTGAGTATTCCCTGTAGGAGATGGAGTTTCAAAGGTACTGCCTAGCACTGTAGAAGTTTATCCAGGTGACATCGTCAAATAAATCAGGAAAAGCAGACGGTGTTTACATGGGCACATCTACACCATCGTGTCTGGGAAATTTTCCCTACTCCTTTGGATGTATACTCTGGCTACATCCCAACTTAACGTCAGGGAAAGTGCTAAGTCCCACTGTCTCCTCTCCAGGTCCTGGAAGAGAACTGGAAGAAAACCTTGGTAACTCAGGAAACCCAAGTTATTCTCTAACCAGGACTGTAGCACAGCCCTATATGCTTTGGAGCCAATGAAATAATTTGGGACTCGAGACTCACAGACAGTCGAAAACAGCAACCAGGAAGCTTATAAAGGACCCAACAACCCCTGCGCTGTCATTTTGCAGCCTTATCCCCTAGAAAGCACATTATTATTTTAATTATGAATACCCGCCACCCTTATTTAAGGATCCAGCTTCTGGTGAAGGCTGCAGCTCCTTCTCTTCATACACAGAAGCTCCCAAGCAATCTCAGCACATGCCCCTGCCCTGTGCCAGGAACAGCCCGATGGCCAAGGCCGGCTCTGTTTCTCAGACACTTTTGTTTCTAATGTTGGTGGGGGATGAGGTCAGTGCCAAGGTACCTGGCTTATCCAGGAAATGGTCCATAACAAGTCCCTAACGCTGCCCATTACAAGGTCAGCCATTTGTCTCCCCATTCAATACTTTCCTGGCAATCGATGCCCCCATCCATAGCATGTCTGGTAATAAGTAAAGCATCCTGCTATCAGCTCTTTATGCTGCCTACCTACAACCTGATGCTCATTCACAAAAGCTTTCCTGTATGTAAGCTTAATGGATAAAGCAATCAATGCAAACAAAATCAGATGCTGTCCAACTTTTTTCCTTCAGTAAGAAGAATCTGAATCTTAGGCTTTTGTCTGAGACGCACCCTAGGTCCGGGATAATTAAAGAGAGCATCAATATTTAAAATTAGCCACAACACTTCTAACATAATTATGACACATGGATAATTTCCTTAACTAAGTTTATTGCCTGCCAAAAAGAATCTCACTGGTGAAAACCAGTGTGGTGCTGTAGTGCTGCAGATCATCAGAAGAACAAGGGACAACCCTTTAAACCAGTATTTCAGGTGTCAGATGTCACTTTATACAATCTGGTGAAGCACAGATCAAGAATTCAGAGTTCTAGCAAAACCGCCTTTCTGTATCTGTTAAGGAAGAGATGAAGCCAAACAGCTCCATGTACTTGCTTTCTATCAAGGTTCTCCTTAAACATTCATGCCACCAGTAAAAATAAAAAGGAAGCTGCAAGCCAGGTTTTCATTGGAGATTCTGGGTTGTTTTGATCTACCTGTTGCAGAGAAGGAGAGTATGTTCCCAATTATTCGTGTTTTAATGTACTGTCTCCCATGTGCATTTCACCATGAACACATTACCCACAAAGGAAAAACATTGAAAAGATGAGATGAGCTTGAGAAACTCATGAATATCATGTTCTCAGACAAATGCCTGCAAGACAAATGCCTGGAAGACACAACTCTGGATAACCAAGGATTGCTTTTTTATCTCTTTCTGTGTATGCACCCAGTATGTCATTAAAATCTGAGACAAATGCTAATAAACCATTTCATATTTTTTCACTTAAAAAGATTCTCACTCCGGAGTTTTCACCCTGCAACACACATCAAGGTTACAATCACCAGGAGACATTGACAAGTTCAATTTTCAGTCTCATGCAAAATCATGACCATGTACAAAATCCTGCACTGAGGACAAACCTGGTGATGCGCTGCAGCCAGACAGACCCAGGGCTCAGCTGCCCTGGGCTCCCACTACACTGGTGCAACTCTCTGTGATCTTTGGCGAGCTCTGCCACCCCCGTATTTCTGCCCTTGCCGTTAAAGCTTCTGCTTTTTGCCTCCTTTGGTCTGAAAGTTTTTTCAAGGCAGAAACTGCTTATGCCAGAATTGTCCTGCCCTCTCAATAACAAAAATGATCAAGAGATGTCTGCCAGTTATGACACACAGTTGTATGTATTTTAAAGCTTTTCCTTACTAAGATTTAGACACTGACTACAAATTACATAGTGAACAGGACTGCAACACTTAGAAAATCAGCTACTGCAATGGGAAATTAGCCCACGACAGGAATTATCCTCGGCACAAATGCGGGATCCATGCAGAGCAACCGAGGAGGCAGGAGCTGCGTTTTGTGGAGAGTGGAGGAGTTACAGTCTTGCTGATTTATGGGACACAAACTGCCTTGCGAGGCCATAATCATTTCCCACAGAGGTCATCGCAAACACTGTCAGTCTGCTCTGAGCAAATCCCATTAAGAAGTAGGTGGCTGCAATGTTTATTAAGAAAACCATGAGCCACATGACAAAGCTATAACATTACAATTTCAGTTCTACTGGATGGGCTATGAATACAGGGAACTCAATGAAGCAGGTATTCCCAAGAGAGAAATACTAATTAAAATAGAGAGAGATGCACCAATAGACTGGCACATTTGTGTGCTCTGCACTGCTTGAATTACTTCCACATGATCACACTTTATACTTACCTTTCCATACATCAAACTCTGAGCCTAGATTTTGCCTCCTTATCTCTGTCCATCTAGCACATAAGAAAGATTTATAGCATGTTACACAGGGTGAAACTGTGAAGAAGCAGTTACCATGGCAACCCAGTATTTCTTTTCTGTATAAACTTGAAATACTGAAGCAAAGGGAGGCCAGAACTCCACGCCAACTTCAAAGTTGCTCTTTGTTCCTATTATGATGTTTTAAAGCAACCAAAAGATTTTACTGCCATCAAGCATACATATTAAATATGTCCTTTTAAAACTTTTTCTAAAAAGTGGTCAGTCATTGCAAAGCACCACTACAAATGTGACTTGCTACACACGAGCATGTTATCACGAAAGAAGCGCCTCAAGAGATGCCCAACCGTGCACACCTGTGAAGAAGAACATGAAAGTGCAACAGGTCCCTGCAGGGGGACCCCACAGTATTACAGGTCAGTTTCACAGTGTTAAGATGCATCATGGTCAGATTCCTACATGTTCCTCTGCTGAATTACAAACAGACCCTGAGCCATGAAGATGAATCACAGTGGTATTTTCGAAAGATATAAATACAGAGGCTCCATTTCAGTGAAGCAGCACTATGCCTTTGCCCTGTCGTTTATCACAGACTACTTTATGTTCATGTACATCAGCTCCACTGCCCCTAGGTTTAGTATTTCCCAGCAAAATGCATCTTAATTCAGGGATCACCCACCCATTTGCAGTGACATCAGAGAGCTTTACTGCCGGAGTCACCAGCAGATACCTTGAGGTCAGGCTGCTTGACACAAACCCTTGATCCCTCTCAGGCCTCTACAATGAGCCAAGGGCTACACACATGGAAAAGGTGAGCAGAACGGGGCTCCTGCTGCTCCGTGGAGCAGTCTCCCTGTTCTCTGTAAGGAAAACTTTCCTGCCTCAAGTGGGCAGGATCTGTGGGCCACACACGGCACGGAGCCCAACAGGTCCAACACAAATAAACAGATGTGCACCAAGGTGGTCTAAACATCTGCTAGGACCATTTGTCCAGACCTTTTGATAGAAAGCTTTTTTTTTCTTTTTTTGGTGTGGGGGGAGGTGAGGATGTGGAAATTCAGGAGGAAGAAAGTGTATACTTGCAGGGAAAACCAGATACATGGTAGCCCTAAAAACAGTGAGCCAGTAACTTTTTCTCCCTACCTTTTGTTCATATGGGAAACACAGGCGTAAACAGTTGTGTCTACATCACTCACCTTGGAGTGTGGTGACCCAAATTTATAATTTTAACAGGGCAACTTACAAGATCAGTGCCCTTCAGCAACATGACCCTCCACTTCTCCATGAAGCATTACCATACAGGAGCAACACTGTGCTATCTGAGCATCCCAGCAGAGCAACCAGGACAGGCCTAAGCAGCCATCCCGACTGTTTCATATCCTGGAACTGCTTTTTATTTTCCCTGTGGCAGTGTATTTCCACACGGCCAAAGCCCTTCCCAATGGCCATTGCTGCCCAGCTCCCACATCCTCACCATCCCTGTGTTGGGACACTGCACTTGTCCTGAACTCCCTTCCACTAAGTCTTTTTTTATGGTTAGTAAGGGCTGAATTTCCCGTGGTGCTGGTAGTGTGGAAACACAATCTCTGATTCACAATATTAAAAACACATTTTCCAATCAGAATGGAGTAGAAAGAGAGGGAAAGTGGTAGTGGGATACACATGCATCCTACTGAAGACAGCTGAGTCTCAGAAAACCACAGATAAATCAGAGGACACTGCCACCTTAGGGAAAAAAAAATCTGTGTTTTTTCCAGCTATGATACAAATTGGATGGATATAGGAAATATTTGCTTTGCTATGTAAACTGTGAGGTGAATGACTGTTTTTTCACCTGCTGAAGTTCTCCTGCTGCGATGTGCTACAGGATTTTGTGTACAGATTGAAACCAAAGCTTGGCGACTTTCTACTCCAGTTATTGAGGGAGTCTAAAAGCGTTCCCAGTGAACCCGACAGTAACACGGTGTTATTAAGTGGAGGCCCACTGCTGATCTCACTAAGACTGGTATCAGAGCAGAGTCATTCCTTTTTACTGCAGAACTCCATTTTAATTTTATTTAGGGAGGCAGCATGATCTCATAGTCAAGGCATCAGGAGATCTGGGTTGTGTTCCCCACCAGGCCATGTGATCACAGGCAAAACATGCAAGTGCTCTCTGCTTCCTTTTTTTTTTTAATCATCTGCCGCATGCTGGAAGTGATCATTATTTACTGCCACAGAGTGCTCTGAGATCAATGAATGATAAACCCTAAAGAAATGCTAAGTGTTACCAATGAAGTGTGCGATTTTTATATCATTAGAACAATATAAATCAGAACTAACCACAGTGTCATGGACATAATGCAAAATCAAGCCTGGAGGTGATCTGAATGGGTAGTAAAGTTTCTGGGAACAACAGATGACCCAGTGAAAGCACAGTTTAGTACTCAGCACATGAATGACGTAATGGTAGAATAAGCTTTGACAGAGAAGATAAAATGCCATAGAACAAAAAAAAGTGAGTTCATCTTATGTTGTTCATATTGTGTCAATTTTCCTTTCCTTTTACGATTGCATTCTCTCGCGGACATATTCTGCCTCTTTCTGTTCCTGCTAAGCTTTGTCTTGTGGCCTCCTCCCTTCCTCCCCTTTTTAAATTCATGCTGTGCATAAAATTGTCTTGCTGATTTAGAGTAAGATTTATTCTTCCTGGCCCAGTGCTCTGCCTCATTGTAGGCCACCAGTCCTAAAGGAGAGAGATTTAGCATGTGTTTCATAAAATATTTCAACTCTTGGTCCATGTTTTATTCTTTTCCATCTCTTTTATTTTTCCTTTTTATGGAATTTCATCAACACCACAGGATGGTACCTGGGCTCTAAAACCAGCTGATTCAACAGTGTGCTACCCCATCCTGTACCATGATAGTACATACGGTGATAACTCTCTTTCAGGTTTGTTCCTCATTAGTCCGAATTCCCTAAGAAAGTCAGAAACTGAATAAGCATTGTTGGCTGTGCCTTGAATCTAATTTAACCCTCAGAATCTCATCACTGTGTCTATTGTTAATACCGAAACTCCCAGCTTCCTATCACATTGGTGCTCTGAACACTTAAAAGACCAAAGAAAACGGAAATATTTATTTATCAGACGTTTACAAATCTTGCACAGTTAAACTAAATCTATCACAAAAAATGCATATTGCACAAATAAACCTCATAACTCTAGTTGAAATTAGTTTTTGAAAAGAAAAAAGTCACTTAGAAGCAGTATTTTTGGTAAGACAGGAAATAAGGTAATATGAGGAACAACTCTGGGCCTCCGGTCACCCACTCCTCTGGGTACTCACTCTTCCCCCAGGAGACATGAGATTTAAAATGAAAAGAATATTAAGTAAAAGAGATTTTGGCAATTCTGACTGGTTATGATTCTTAAACACTTCAAGTCATGCTGACTGTTGTGAATATGCTGGAAACTGTTATTATTAGGACTACTGATGTGATGGGGTGGCTCCAACTGAAGTTCTTTATTTCCATTAAATGCAAAAGGTTTTTTGAAAGCCACACTTTTCTGTTAAAACTTGATAGCAAGGTAGATATTGCAATGCCTGTAAGTTAGCTCAGTTCTATTCTGTATTTCCCTTTAACATCTGTAGAGCTTTGTGGAATCAAAGACAGTTCTTCCTATCTTTCTGGAGAGGGAAAGAAATTTCGGAACTACAGAACAAACACATCTTCCATGGGCCATAACCTCCAACAGGATGGTGGGATGTGATCTCTGCAAGAGAACTGCCAGGTCCACAGCAGGATTTAACACAAATTCTACAAAGCCATACCATTATCAAACACATTAACAGACCCGGCTTGGAGAAAAAAACAGGTCCTTCACTCTCAGGTGTGTATGTCACATACTGCCATAGGAAAGACTGAAATACCCTCTCAGTGAAAAGAGGTTTAAAATCCTCCTGGTTTTCCAGTTTGTGTAAGCAATTTCATTTGCCCAAATGGAAGAAACGAGCTCCTAGAAAGCTCTGTTTAAATGCCCAGGTAGCACTAGTGACAACAAATATAAGCCACTTTAAAATATTGCAAGTAAAGTTGTTCTGTTTGATTCTGAAAAAGACTCGAAAGCATTTCCAGCTTGCCATTGCCAAGTCAAATTTCACCTATAAAAAAAATCAAATTCTTAATAAAAACAGAAAGCACAGGTACATTCCCATAACCAAAAATGATTGAGCTGTTACAGCTCGGCAATTTACTGCCCATCCACCGAGTTGCAATAAGTATGTGAGCACTTTAAGCCCACTTCAGTACTGAAATAAAATACATTTGCTGAAAACGTGCTTTGGGGGATATCTGCAGCTGTTTCACAGAGGTTTTAACCCACCACTGATTGGAGTAAGCTAAGAGCACACTAAGAGTAGATTAGCGTGTTTTGCCTGATAAAGTAGAATTCGCGAAGCCACAGCTATTTGACTTCTTCCAGTCATGCAAATTAACCATTACTCTGTTAGCTGAAAGACGAGGTGCTCGCAGTGACACTAACTCAAATTAGAACTGCTGCTGATTCAGAAACAGTCGAGACTGACAGTCATGGATAGACAAAAAGCCTTTGAGACAGCTGCCCTATGGGATGTGTAGCATAATCAGACATTGAAGCCAGCAGAATTATAGGATCATGTCAATCACAGTTCTTTAGGTTTCTTTTAAACATATATATCTGAAAATTTGAAAACAAAACATGTTTCTGCATATATTTTTAGGAATGAATGATCCACTTTGCGGGGTTTCCTAATGCTGCTGTATGCAAATCAATATGTTAATCACTCCCAAATCACTCCCTGGAATACCATACATATGATAAATATTTAATTCCTTGCACTGACATTACAGGTTGAACACTTATATTCCTACCACATTATTAAAGCCAAGAACAGTGGGGAACTGTCTGAAATAATCAATTATATTTGATCTTTCTTGGCCATGGCCACAGCAAGGATAGATCTGCCAAGGGAAAGGAAAATGTGACAACGCAAGAAGGTGATAAAGAGCTTGAGAAACTTGTTCGTTTGGCATTATGTGACAGTGGCAACGTGTGCTGCCTCATGCCTATGTGGAGAAAGAGCTTCCAACAGACTGAAAAACTTTTCCGTAGTCCCAAAGCATGTAAATGTCTCATCCAGTGTCCATGGACAAGCACAGACACTGGATGAAACATCCATTTTTCAGTGCCATCTGGGAAATAATTAAACCATTGCCATTTGCCCAATTATCACAGGACATGTGAAGGCCATAATTATGGCCTTTTCCAGTGAATTCACACAGATAAAGTCAGGAGTAGGTGAGAAGCCCACCCCGCAGGCAGGGCTGAGAGACCTGAGGACAGGTGGGTTTCTGTCCCAGCAAACACCCAGGAGGTCTGACAGCAAAGCTCTGCTTTTCCTGCTATGCAGAGATGCCATCCTGAGGATTTGCAGAGGTGTCACCCCATGGGACCTTTGCACAAATCCCCTCCCTCACATCCCTGCCATCACAGCCTTGGACTGGCTGAAAAGTCACAGACACCAACTTCCTTCAATGCCTCTCATGCCTGTGGTGGCCCAGGGTTCCACCACCACTGCCCTGCCACCCACCCTCAGAGCAGCAAACTGCCGATTCCTCTTCCAGCTCTTTTCAGTCCAGAGGGTCAGAGCTGTACTCAGGGTGGTTTTTCCATCATTATTAATTTTCAGATTATCCAACTGCATTTGATCAAGACAGAGAGAAGAAACTAATAATACAGCACAGCACTTAGGAACACTAATTGCAAATTACTCTTAAATAATACATCATCCCTCTCTTAATTATGGCCACTTGCACTCTTCTCAGAAAAGTGCACATCTGCTAATGTATTTTTCCAATAAGATCACTATAAAGTTGGAGGAAAAGGGTAGAGTAGTGACTCTTTTGTACCTTGACCTGCTCTTAGCCTAAGTTTCCCTGAATGTCCATAAAGCTTTTCTATTTTTTTCCTTTCTGACTTAAAAAATTCATTTTTAAGGTACATTTCTTGAACCAAGGATCACTCACTAACACCTCTTTCTGAAGAAAAGGCTACACCAGGAACTGGTTTACCTGAATAAAAAACTAAATCTTATATTTCCCATTCATTTCCAAAGGCTTTCAAGGCTGAGCCACTGTAAATTCTGCAAATGTCATGTTTCTACTTGTTTTACTGCACCAAAATCCTTGGT
Organism: Campylorhamphus procurvoides; assembly: GCA_013396655.1. Classification (NCBI taxonomy): domain Eukaryota; kingdom Metazoa; phylum Chordata; class Aves; order Passeriformes; family Dendrocolaptidae; genus Campylorhamphus; species Campylorhamphus procurvoides. Next base: position 510,564 of record WBMV01002074.1, read on the forward strand.
GTCATTTTCTCCATTTAATTTCCCGTGTTCTTTGGTACTTGTATGAGGGATGGAAAGGTGCTTGTGCTGCCACTCCATTTCTACACGTGCCCATCACCAGAATTTTCAAGACATTCATGACTGAGCTTTTTAATGTCCTCTCACCAAATATGAGGATGGCCATGGCAAATTCTCAGCAGTGGTGAGCTCTGAGCATTTGCACCAGTTTCTGGCTCTGGCACTGAAAACCAAACACACAGCACATCAGCTCCTGCACCTAAAGCAAACAGCCACCTTTGAAAAACATAAAGAAATTATTTTTTCCCAGCACTATCCACTATGACAGTGGTGGAACGGCAATCTGAGCTCCACTCTTCTTGGTAGAATACTATGGATGTTATTGCTTCCTGGGAGCACCACACCCTAAGTTTTCTAACCTGAATTTCTAAATAACTCAGAACATTGGTAACTAGATCTGGTCACTTTATCCTATTGTCCAATATTCCCATCATGCTCCAAATAAATTTAGTGCTTAGACATGACATGCCAATAAAAATCTAGGGCAGCTCCCGACCTGCTGCTACCTGTAAGTGATACAGTCTTGCTATGAGATCACGAGGCAGCTTCATTTACTTGGTCAGCTGGTTCACCTGTAGCCCCATGACACTGTCACCAAACTAATTGTCTAAATGGGACACCCTTCTCACTCCAGCCAATTAATCACACACCTTTATCTGACAGGCACAGGCTTGAGATTATTGCTCTAAGCGACCAGTTTTCCTCACCACAGAGAAAACCAAAACCTAATAATCAAAGGAAAAGTGAAAAAACAACCTCAATCCCAGTGAAAATCAGCTTGAGTCTTTAAAAAGATTTTTCAGCCTGTACTACACAGGACATGCATCCTCTTGCTGACAAAAACCAAAGATGGGCTTTTAGTCTCTCATATGTGCTGGTCTGTGAATCTTCTTGCCCTGATATAACCTAGAGCTGAACAAAGGATCTTTTTTTTCTTTTGAGTTCATCACTGGACTGAATATCTTTTCAAATTTTACAGGAAAACCAGTACAGTCAAAATATCTGTTTCCAGATAGAAAAGATGAGAGGTCTGATAGAGACCTCTCTCCTTTTCAGAAGTAATTGCAATCTGCATTGGTTCCCAAATCATTCCTGTAGAAAACATCCCTGGGAACAGTTAACACAAAACAGTTCAGCTTCAATGCAGTGTGTGGACTCTGCCAAAATGTTTCTGACCATCCCTAAAAGAGCTGCAGCCCCAGCAGCAGCTCCTCCCAGGCATCCTTGAATTTCCCTGTCACTGGCAGAGGGAGCCTGTTCTTGTGTTTCCTCAAAGAATGCAAAATAGGAAACAGCCCTAATGGTGACATGTCCCTCATAGATAATTCAATAGAAAATCTGGCAGATATTCAGACACACTGCTACCTGCCTATGAATACAAAGCAGGTTTGCTTGACAGTCAGCTAAGGCACCGGGCCCCCTGCCTGGGCTGGGGGGAGTCTCCGGGAAGACTTTAAACAAATGTTTATGATAGATCAGCATTACACTGCTCACTTAGTCTCGTCCAAGAGACGTGACACCCACATCAGTCTTTGATGACTCAAGTGAAAATCCCACCCCTTCCCAGCAGCACTGTGCATGCTCTTACTAGGTTTTGATTCTAAGCAGTGCCCAGCCCATTTCTGGGTATTTTCACTGGCAATCCCGTAGATGCAGCTATTAACAGCCAGACTATCAGCTGGTGCTGCTCACCTGCATTTGCAGTTGCTTCCACAGGATTTCCACTTGTTCCATTTCGTTCATTTTAACACTGACTGACCCAGCATGGGGTCTGTTAGCCCCATAGTATCCAGGCAGGTAAAAATGAACCACTTTCCTCTCTTCCCAGCAGCCATAACAGCTGAAGTGTTAAGAGCGTACTGAGGGCAATCCTCTTTTTAACAGCACTTGGCACAATTATGCTTTAATTCAGAGCAGTTATTTTACAGCTTCATTTGTTTCTGCCAATTTTATGTTTGAAGGGTGGAGAAAGCATGAAGGAATAACAATTTAAGTGGAGCTCAGCAGATGGAGAACGAGTACCTCTTATTCTCTCCATCACTGCCGAAAATAGAAGTTTCCTACCTCACAGGGATCCCTTGCCAAAAGGAGTTAAAAAGAAACACCTTGGCAGTTACCAGAGCATTTGAACCATCTCAGGCAAGTGTGTTTCTTTGAAATGTTGCACAGGGAGCTGGGAATAAGACAGGCATTTCAGCAGGACCACAAATGGTGGGAAGTCAGCAGAGTGAACTGACCCAAGCTCCAGGCCAAACCAGCACCTTTCAGCCTGTCTTTTCTCCCCCTAACACTACAGATATAAGAGGGGGAAAGCTACAAGAAAGCATGACCCTAACATGCCAAGTTGCCACCAAGTGTGTGAGCTGGCTGTGTTTCTACTTTTCAGAGCATGGCAGTTCACCCCTCCACATACCTGGAAACAATTTGCCTCAGGTATTAAGCACAGGAAGCAAACTCACACTGAAGCCTCCTGACTAAACCCTGGCACGGGCAGGCAGCACTGCAATTACAGGATCATGCAAGCTCATGAGAGGGAAAAGATAAAGACCTGTTTGTAGGGGAAGAGTCACGGGTCATGGGGAGCTGCGTTGCTGTCCAAGCTGGAAAAGGAGTGGGTGAATCAGTAGTTCAGAGCACAGGCAAACAAAAAAGATTTTAAAAATCACATCATTCTGGAACAGCTTAAAGGAGGACACATCTTACTGCTTATGGGAGATGTCACTGGTTTGCAAGTCAAGGGCACTCTGTGGGCAGAACTGCAGTAACCCCATCACAGGTCACAGTCAGTGTCATTACGGTGTGCTGGACACAGAGGTTCTGGTGGAAACCCCCATATAAGACATCTACCAGCACATGGTGGTGGGACAGGAACCACAGAAAGCAGTAACCACCCCGGGGCCAGATACAGAAGGTACAGAAAGGGAAAAGCAAACTCAAAGTCCCCCCCCACCACCTCTCTGAAAAACAAGAAGCAGAACACAGCATAGGATCCTGCCGGGGGGTTTTTGTGTTTCACTCTGCTCTTCAGCTGACTGCACAAAGTGCTCACATACCACAGTAATGAGAGCAATAGAAATGCCTCCAGAGGTAGAGTAGATTAGAGAGGGCCAAACAAGAACGTGGCAGCTAAAGGGATAATCAGAGCTCCCCTCCACAGGGAAAGGGCAAACCTTGGCACTTTTCTCTCTGTCAAATCACTTTTAAAAATACACTGGGCAGACAGATCCAAACCTAACAGCGTGACAAGAGTTAAACTGCAGCACTGGGGGCCTGTCATGCCTCATACAGCTACGGAATTGATCAGCTCAGAGGACAGGTATATTCACAAGTATTTTTCCGGCATCCTCCACTATGGGCAGTGGTCAGGTCCTGGCCAGGGTGCTGCATCAGCTACCATCCTCCATTTCAGAGCCCAACTTTAACTCTTTCTCTTTTCCACCCCAGTTTCCAGTAGAATAAGGCAACAGAGGCAGCTCAGTACGTTTCACTTGTAGCTCATTATCCCACAGCTTCAAAAAAAATCTACCCTTTTTTTGCACTACCACCTTAGTATCACCTAGGAAGGCAGGACCCAAACTTTCCTGTGAGCGGAGTCTAGAGGAATGCAAAAAACTTGTTTGATTCCCCTTCAAATGAATTGCAGCAAACACATTTTTTTCCTATCTATGTAAGAGCACAAGAAAAATCAATGTTACAGCTAATACACCCTTTCATGCGACCACAGTAATCAGTAGTAGATGTCTGTGCTGCAAATAATACTTGGCAAACCCACAGTGCTTTAGGGTCAACGGAGAGATGTCATTCCTTCCTGCCTAAAATCATTTACACTGACGCCACAGATATGCTACTCGTAATGTTGAACAAATATCCCAGAAAGATTAATATTATTTTCATTGAACTCTCTATTTAAAGGAATATAGAAGCACCATTTCATCCCTAAGCTGATAATAGAGTCCACGTGTGAAAACAAAAAAATAATAAAAGCGACATGAATAAGACTTCAATGGAAAAAAGATTTACCCAAGGAAAAGTTTCTACATCAAAGCAGGCAGATAATCTGACAATATTTTCTCCTACAAAACTGGATAAAGTTACTTAATGATTTAAACAAGATAGAGTATTATAATTCTTATTAGTCCCTAAAGAGCTAGAACTAAGCTGCAGGGGGAAATTGTCTGTCTTATCCTGATAGGATATCTGAGGTAATTGTTAATTTTTTTCTGTTTTGCATGATCATGACCCAAAATGCAAACAAATAACTGATTTTCTAAAATTACTACTGCAAACATTAGCGGGTCTGGTGCAAAAGTACTCAGTTACAGTATGCAAGAAACTGACCAGTTTTCCCAGTCAATGGGAGCAGGAGGCTCCATTCTCTCATGCCCCTTGCATTGCTGTTGTGTCCCTTAACCAGCAGCTGACACCAGGAGCATAGGCAAGATGTGCAGGATGTCAGGGAGAGCAAGGTATTACCTGGCAGGAGGTATCATCCTGAAGAAGGGACCTTTCTAAACAGAAGAGTTTCAAGCTGGCCACCTCTCCTAAGAGCAACTAGGCACGGAGTGAATTATTCTATAAGAAAAGGCAGCAGAGAAAAACAATGGACTTTCCCTGTTGCTTAAACAAGTGATATCCATGTTGTTTAGGGAATAAGTACCATAATAATATGTGCAATAAGCAGCTCAGCTGATACCAAGTGAGAGGCATTCCGTGTCTCTGTTGGGCCATTCCAACAGGTCCCACATTTACAGAGGCAGCAGAGATATGAGAGTGGTACAGGTGTTGCCAATTTAGTAACAGTGAACTACACAGTAATTCAGTTCTAAGTGAAGAAATCACTTTAAAAGCCCAGATTTGCTACCATTTTGATTACATTTCTAACAAGTTTGTTTTCTTTCCCATTTTTTCACTCGCTCAATCCTTGCCACAGTCAGCATTTTGTTCCATGGGGTATGTAGATGCATGGTATCCAGCCTGACCTGGAGGGATAGCCCTTCATCTATCTCCTGAGTTTTCCCAGTCCCCAAGATAATGAAACTACAGATCTTCAGGTTAAACAGCTGTCAAGATGAGAGTTAAGACAGCAGTAACTCAACAGGAACAGAAACTTACATATTAGGACCACAAACATATTTGTAAAATGAACATGTTGTCCTATAATCCCTACAGGAGTGGAAAGACCTTGCTGATTCTTTAAGCATAAATGTTACAGCTCTCACTTGGCTCTCTGTGTATATGTAATCCTGCTCATAATTACATGCATATGTTAGGTATTATTTATAATTCAATGACAAGAGATAGATTTCATTTTTGTTTGGTCACCGCTGCTCTGTATGTTTGTGCTGCATAAAGCACAGATTTACTTTGCCAATCAAAATCTGGTATCTGAGATCCTGTGGTGGGCTGACCCTGCCTGGATACCACATGCCCACCAAAGCCGCTCTATCACTCCCCTCCACAGGGGAGAGAAAATATAATGAACAACTCACAGGTCAAGATAAGGACAGGCAGAGGTCACTCACCAATTACCATCACGGGCAAAGCAGATTTCATTTTGGGAAATGAGAAAAATTTGTTATCAATCAGATCAGAAAAGGATAATGAGAAAGAAACGCAAATCTTAAAATGCCTTCCGCTCATCCCCTCCCTTCTTCCTGGGCTCAGCTTCACTGCTAATTTTCTCTCCTTACTCCCCTCAGAAGTGCAAGGGGATGGGAAATGGGGGCTGTGATCAGATCATCGTATCTCTGCCATTCCTTCCTCCTCAGTGGGAGGACTCCTCACCCTCTTCCCCTGCTCCAGCCTGGGTTCTCTGCCATGGAGACAGTCTGCTATAAACTACCCCAGCATGGGTCTCCTTCATGGGGTGCAGCCCTTCAGGAGCTGACTGCTCCACAAGCTTACAAGTCCTGCCAGCAGAGCTGCTCCAGTGTGGGCTCCTCTCTCCACAGGTCCTGCCAGGGGTCTGCTCCAGCACAGGCTTCCCACAGGGTCACAGCCTCCTCCAGGCATCCCCCAGCTCAAGCGTGGGGCCCCCAGGACTGCAGGTGGGTCTCTGCTCCCTGTGGACCTCCATGGGCACCAGGGGCACAGCTGCCCCACCACGGGCTGCCCCACGGGGTGCAGGGGAATTTTTGCTCTGGTGTCTGGAGCATCTCCCTCTCTTTCTGCGTGGGCTTTGGGGTCTGCAGAGCTGTTCCTCCACATATTTTTACTCCACCCTCTGGCCACAGTTGCTGCTGTGCAGGTTTTCCTCCCCTTCTTAAATCTGTTATCCCAGGGACTCTATCACTGTCACTGATGGGCTCAGCCTTGGCCAGTGGCAGGTCTGTCTTGGAGCCAGATGGTGTTGTCTCTGTCAGACAGGGGGGACCTGCCAGCAGCTTCTCACAGAAGCCACCCCTGTAGGCCCCCTGCTATGAAATCTGGTCACACAAACCCAATACAGACCCCTCTGGTCAAAAACACTTCAGGTTTTTTTAACTCCTCAGAAGCTTTTTCTTTATCCACAGCGCTCAAAATTCCTTCTTCTGCTCCTTTTCTTTTCTGTCTTTCTTGATCCTACTGCTTATGCTGTGCTTATCACTGAAGCATCTGAGTGGCAAAGGAGCCAGGGCAACATAGAAAAACCACTCCACTTCAGAGCTCAAACGCACTCAACAGATTACTTAGGGGCCTTCTACACAAGGTTCAGTTTCTTACACCAAAAATCGGGTTTCAGCCCTTCCCCTGTAGCACAAGGGTGACAGCACTGAACAGAAGTGCAGGGAAGTCTCAGGATTAGGCTTAGAAGCAGCATGAAATGGGTTTTTTTATGAGCAGCAACTCTGTATTCTCTCTTCATTTGGGCCATCTGCCTTCTTACTGAATGAGGGACCAAACCAGAAGTACTTTGGGCATAGATCAGAACATCTCTGCAAGAAATTCACTACAAGTAATCGTTTTAGTCTCAAATTATAGATATTAATAGTAACAACAGCAAAAAAAAACCCCAAAAAAAACCAAAAAAACCCCACAATCCTGTATTGCCACAAGGCCAGTAGACAACCAGGAACTTTGTATGTCCAAAAAGAGAATTAAGGCACCAGGCCACAGAAACATTGTCAGATCTCAGAGACCTGGGAGAAAGAGGAGTCATTTGCCTGTAGATTCATGAAACCATAAAGAGTTTAGAGTGTACCACATCAGCACACATCAGATGCTCAAACTGTCCTACTTTCTCTAACAGGCAGCTTGGGAAGAGCCCAGTCTCCTGAAACACTCATTTTGAAAGTCCTTCTGGTCTAATAACAGCACAAGGATGCACTGGTTTATATCATTCATGCTGTTCATAGTGCAACCAGCCTATAAAAACACAACCAACCTGCTGAAGAGATATTTGAGACAAAAAATACAGCAGCGTTTGCTTTCTTCCCCATTTGTTACCAAACAGCCTATTGACACTGCCTCTACTTTTAGTTTTAGTCATGGTAAGTTCATGATGCAGAAATCAAAAAGTACTGGGAGATTTATTATTTCACTTGCTCCTGAAGGTAAAATGGCAAACAAGGTATGTCCATGGGAGGACTGCTGGGTAAGTGACAGGCAGAGTACATATAACTCTGGGAAATCCAGCCACGCTAGCCTAAATTATTTAACTTGATCTAGTCAATAAATATTGCATCAAAATTCAGAGCAAGACATAGAAAGTTTGTACATGAGATTTATGTTTCACTCTATGGTTCACATTATAAGTGGTTTGATTAAATATTTATTCTAATATTCGCTTGGGTTAAGAATTACACCAATCTGTCTATACAAAGCTAAGCAGAAGCTCATAGGAAATCTTACAAATACAGCAGAAATGCATTATCAACCTCCTAGTTTTATTCTAAAACCATTTTTTTTCTTTCTTGACAACAAAACCTGCCAATATAATTTATTCCTTGGCATCAGTGGGCTATTGATCTTCACAGCTGTTGCTCATGGGCTAAATCAAGACAGGTTTCTGTCAAAAGACAATTCAACTTCTCAGACTTCTCAGATACCTTCAGAAGCAGAAGTTCAGTAGAGAGAACATTACAGGAGAATTTTCAGAAGGGTTAGGTAAGCTCTGGTAAATCACCATGAGCTTTGATACATTTCAAGATTTAGATTAAAGTCTTAAAAAAGCAAAACTTCATCCCTCTGATAGTTCAGATAACAACATATTCTTTCTGCTAGAGGGAATGATTATGATAGCTTAGCTTTTGTCACTCTGAGATCAGGCTAAAAGTATATGTTGTTTTCCTGAGAAAAGAGATCAGCAACATTTACATGAAAACAGGTCTGAATATTTAAAAACAGCAGGTGATATTGAGAGACATTTACGAAGACTTGCTCTTAAAACTGTTTATGGCTCAGACTCTAGAAAGGAGCCCCAGTAATGTATGCCACTGTCATTAGTCACATCGTAGACCAGAAGACACTATTCATGATTGAACACATCGATTATTGGTAGCTGCCTGAGGTGGAGCTGAACTCGAGCAACTTTGTTGTCAGCACTAGCACTGTTTGATTCACTGAGTTACATGGTTCTCACCTTTATTTTTTTTCTTCTGAACGAATTGAGAAGGTTATCTACCTCTGTTAGGTATTGCAAAGTTGAGAGATAAGAGGCACTGTGTTTCCATTGTGTTGCTGTTTATTGATTAATGTAGTAAAAAGGCACAGTTGTGCATTTTTTTTTCTTAGGAACATAATGGGCAGCCTGTGAAAGTGCTTCAAACTTCACCTCTGCTGATTTGATACAGGAAATATGACATCATTAAATACAAAAATGGCAAGCACATTAATATTTTGTTGGACTGTCTTTGCCAGAATCTATCAGCAGACCTGCATAGATGGTCAAAAGTTATATGCAGTGAAAAGTATCCAACATCTCTCATCTGCTTTTACTACTTCTGTCAAGGTTTTTTCAGCTGCCAACTTAGAGTTTCTGCTAACAGGGATTTAAATTCACAAGCTAAACACTTCTTTCAGCTCAAGGAATGGGATGTAAAATGAATGAGACTTGTCTTGCTTTTTTTCTTCCTATTATTTCTTAGCAATGGACAGAGGACTCTCATTCTCCAGATCACACTATATCAAGCATCAGTTTAACCAGGCTAATTTAACTGGAGAGCATATATCAGTACAGATGCTATGGGCTCTCCTCATTGCTAAAAAAAAATAAAATTTAAAAAATCAAGATATGTTTCCAGTCTCAGTAATGTCAAAGCTCTCCTGTGTGGCCTTAATCAAGGCACCTTACTTCAGCATGCAATTTTTTCATCACTAAGACATATGTAACAAATCCGCCTGAGTAAAAAAATGTTTTGAAACTAATTCTGAGAATTCTTTAGGCCTAAAAGTACGAAGTCCGGAAATTGGTGTCAATTCATTGCCTTATCAACACCTGTAGTTTCACTACTTAGGTATCTGCAGAAATAACCAAAGCATGAATACCTGTGTTGTGAAGCAAGAAGAACCTATCACAAGCACAGGAATTTGGATTCACCACTTCAGACATGCTGCAGATAGTTCCTTACCAGTTCTTGGAAAAGAAGCTATATGCTGTGGTCACATTAGATCATTTGCCTCCGAAAGCTATTTAATCTCTACTGAAATATTGCAGGTAATTAAGGACTTCCAACATCCGCTGGTGAGCTACTGCAGATGCCATAACCCTGACTGCCAAAGTGTCACCCATCTTTCCCATTTCAATTTAGCTGGCTACAGCTTCCAGGGAGGGACTCTCAGTATGCCTCTTCCTACTAATTAAACAACTGTTTAATACAGTGCACTTTCCTTTGAGCATTCAGGGGTCATTTCTGAGCCTTGTTTTCACAGCAGGTCTGGAAGGTCACAGAAAGAGCCCTCTTAAGGAGGTGCTGGCTAGAAGCAGTTGAAGCTCCTCCCCGCACATTCACACAGGCAAACCAAGGGCTGCCTTTGTCTGGGAAGCCAAAGCAATGTGCCCTGGCACAGCCCCACCGCACTAGTGATAGGGCACAAAGCGCCCTAGCCTGCTCCAAAGCACTGCATGGCATCCAGTCCTTGATGTCCTTGTCCAGGCAAACCCTTCCACCACCAAACCCAGCTGATATTGCTGTAACCTGTGATCCCAAGGAGAAAGAGCCTGTTACAGGAGAAGTTTGAGTGACTCTCCATTGTTCAGAAGAAGACAATCTGGCTACACAATCCAGATTCCTTCTTTCCCTGCTTCTCTGGTTCCGTGTTTTGACAAGCAAAGAAACTATAAAAAATAATAGAAGATTATTTTACAGAAAACACTCAGATACTTCTCTCTCTCAATTAATTCTGTCATCTCCTCCCCCAAATTTGGCTGCTCCTGAAAGCTGGCAAAACCATAATCATACAGATGTTTCTCAATAGTTCAGTGCTTCAGTATTCGCAATGCATGGTTTCTTTACTCTGCATTGATTAAAAGGAAGGTGGAGTGGAGAATGGCACTACAGAGGAAATGCTGCTCCAAAATTCCTTCTCCTCAGGAAAGGTGTGCTGGGCAGACACAGGTAGGACAACCCTTCCTGTTGTCAGCTGTGGACAGGACAGCCGGGATACTAAACACGTATCCAGGTGAACACTTGTCACTCCAGTATGTGAAATCTTCTCATCTGTCTTCCTTTTCAGTGTGATTTGACCAACTCACCAAGTACTGCCACATCAACATTTCCCTCTTTGCAAGGAGCAGGCATGAAAAACTGTCCCAAAGAACCAGGACTGTGTAGGATTTACCACCGTTCTCCCGTGACTGTCTTTCCTAGTTGGGAATCATGCAAGTGCCTGTGCAAGGTTTCCCCATTGCTATGGGAACACAGTACTCTGCAGATACTGAAATATTCAGCCCACCTCCATAAAATGCCAGGATTTGCAGATTCCAGCCAAGTACCTGAGCAAAGAAAAGTTTTCGAAAGCCAATGTGCTATTAGCATTTAGTAAGGAGAAAAGAAGGTTATTCTCTCTGAACAGCTTGAGACTACTCCAAGCAGTGGAACTGCTGCCGACCTGCTGCACTCCACAACCCTTCCTCCCCCTCACCAGAGATGTTCATAAAAAGGCAAAGCCCTGGCAGTAGGACAAGAGAAAAAGAAACACCTACCCTCAGAATAGCACAAGCATCAGTCATCCAAATGTGGCTGAATATTTGTGGTCAGTCAAGCCCCAGCTATCTGGCACCCAACAATTTGGATCATCTCTGCCCTGAAATTACCCTCCCACAGACCTCCAGGATAGGTACACAGACAGCATCCAGACATCTGGCCTGTACCTCCAGGCTGAAGTTAGATGGCATTCCTGCTGAAAGAGCTGAATATTTCCTCTCTTCTTTTACCCACAAACTCAAATATCAAAAGAAAAATAAGAGTTTATTTCCCATCACTGGCTGGCACAATTTTTATGTAATCTGGAACAATAAACAAGGACACTTGCATGGGATTTGGCTTTTTGTTGGGCAAGGATATTACTGGGATTCAATGGGTTTACTTCTGGTTTATTGGGCTATCCCACTTTAATAAACCAGTTCTTACACAAACATATTTGCCTGTCAACTGGTAAGATGAGGCATAAAAACTAAGTTGCAACAGAATTGAATTCAGCAGGAAGGGAATTAATTATTTCTCTTTGAACAAAACAAAACAAAAGACAAAAAGTCTTCCATGCATATTTTCAGGATCATCCTGAATCTATCAAATTACCCATCAGCCAGGAAACACTGAGGGGGAATGGAGATGATCAACAGTATGACAGTGAAAAGCACTGTAAAGCTGCTCTCACTGAAACTTTTGTGCCTGTTTTTCCTGTGTCCCCAGTGGTGGTAGGAGCTGTAGGGATTTGGGGTGTGCAGGAGGACTGGCCGTAAGTGCAGCCTTTGCTGAGCAACATCAGCCACGCTCTCTGCAGATCGAGCTCCTGTATCCAGGGTCCAGCACTGCAGGAAGGGGAGGACCAGTCCATGATGACTGGCCACAGCTCAGGATTTGCTCCTCACATAGGTAATAGCTCCCCATGGTTTCCCCAGTCTCTCACTTGGTGTACAGGCTGTCTGAAACAACCATCTGTGCCCCATTTGAGCCCTGCAGTAACAGCCTGTGTGTATGTGACCTTAGTCAGTCACAGGACCCTCTGTCTGCTCCTTTTGCCTGTCATTAAAAGTGTTTACGGAATGCTTTCAAGTCACAGGAAACTAAGTTACCCTAAGATGACTGAGCCAGCCCACTAGACAATGGTCATGATTTGAAAGGACCTATCTGGACTTCTGAAGAACTTCACAACATTCTCACAAATGATGACCAAATTTAAACTTCCTGTTTCCCAGAAAACTCATAGAAAATTTCCAAGACCAGCTGCTAACCCAATCTAACTTGACCTGAGATTCTGAGACAATCTGTATTAGATAAGAACTTGGAGATCAATCTCTTTTAGTGGTGGAATAATAGAATATCTCCTCCTGTATTTATAGGAAAGCAAACCTTACCTACCCTTCATCTTCATTACTCTTGATAAATGAACAATCACATCTTTAGTATCTTTTCAACAAGATCCCTGCATGTATCTTTCCTAGTTTTCTCATTATCCCAGTAGCCCTTCTTGTCACCTTTCTCGAACAGAGATGTCCAGACTTCTGTACATGTTTTGTTAGTAGCATCTTACATTGAACTTGAAAGTGCTACATATTTGTAGTTGTCAGTTACTCATTAAATCATAGTAATTCCTTAAGATGTGGTGAGGCTGTCACATGTTTCAGCTCTTCATCAGATTGCCTAATGCACCACTGTGGGATAGCTCTGGATATGATGAGCACAGTTACACATATGTTGGATAGGACAGGACAGGACAGGATGGGATAGGATGGGATAGGATAGGATAGGACAGAAGAGGAGGAAAAAGGTTATTGGCCATGCTGCTACAGACCACAACAACATCAAAAATTAGAAGTTCAAACAGCAAAAAGCAAATATAATATGTCATAATAATCAGTTTTATCGCGAAAAAGTAGATAGCTTCAGTTTGTGCCATGCACAAGTACATTAAATGATCGTGATTTATGCTTTTTAAACAAATGAATTAAGTATTTCGATTAGGCTTGTGGGGGAGGGACTAGAGGGCTTTGTATTCAAAGCTTCATTTTAACCAGGGAAAATTACTGAGTGCTGCATGAAGCGGCATTCAGGTTCTTTCCTTTCCTGGAGCAGGGTACCCAGCTTGCCTCGGGAATCCAAACCCAGCAGGATGCCTTTCTGACATCTACCTCCTGACCAGCCGTGGGTGTATCTACTGACATTAAGCAGCACGAGATTTTCTTAAGGAAGCAAAGACCTGCATGAAAAGGTTTCACTGCAAAAGGAGGAAAAGTCTTTGAAGGGAAAACTACTCAGCATGCTGCTCCAGAAGCCAAGTTGGACTTTCATTTCAGATCTGAGCATTCTGTAAGAATAGAGTGCTCGTCTACTTCCTACAGTAAATTATTCTTCCTCAGCTGCATTTCTGTACACTTTAGATTTTAAACAAACTTCTATAGAAAAAAAATCACAGCAATTATAATCCTAGCAATTAGGTAGGCCCTCTTTGCTAGACAGCAGAAGTTGCATTATTACCAGGGAAAAAAACACTGTGCCCTGAGAGAAGTAGGGCAATGAATTCCCATCATGCAAAGTTGATGAACCCAGGTAATCAAAACCTGAAAACACTGTCAGGCAGCATCTATGGGAAGGAAAAGCGAAAATATAAAGCAGCAAAGCCCAAAGGTCTTAAACACCAGACAAGAAGTTTGGCCTGCTAATGAAGCCAGGGGAAAATCTTTAGCAGAGAATTAATGCTGTGCCAACATTGAAAAAGTACAAACACAGATTTAGGACAACTATAAACTATAGAGTCTGACATCAGCCACAGGGAGATGAATGTAAAAGTTAATACAAAATGCAATTCATAAAGATGAACATGGTCAATACCTCAGTGCATACTTCAATCACTGAAATATCAAACCTGATTTGATTCTTTAATGAGGCAGCGAAGTGTGGTTGCTGAAGTCTGGTTGTATTGATACAGTGCACTTATCTTTTTATAAGATTTTTAAATTAGTCTGGCACAACACCCATATTAAAAATTAGCATGATTGAGTACCAATAAAGTGTGCATTAAATGAATTCAGACCTGGCTACCTGACAGAACTCAAATCACACATGAGGGATGGGTGTTTGCAGAGATTTCTTCAGGAATTAATATTATTATGTTTGAAGACAACAATTTCATGAATGTTCAGGAGGTAAAAGTAACTTTGCTACTACTGTAATGCCTTTATGACACAGGGCCTGGTAAAGCAGCAATGAAGGCAGGGCAGTCTAGGAGAGCAGCAATCTAGGTTCTTGGAATCCATTCCAGAACCCTGTATTTTTACAAAGCAAGGTGAAAAATGATAGAAGAAACAATGTGCACAGGAAAGTGGGACTTGTCTCTGGAAGGCAGCAGGTCTGAAGGAATTTGGGTTAATGAGCTACAGTGGCTGAACCCCAGTTCTTTATTTGGTGATGTTACAAAAGGGATCTGCAAACTGAGGACTGCAAAAGGAGAACTGGAAGAAAAAGTGGAAAACTACTGCAGCTTGTAACTGGTATTGCTACAGTGAGACTGAAATTTTGAAAGTGATGCAGAAACTGCATAAGAAATCAAGGTACAGAAAAAATAAATCTTAAAAAGAGACTTTTAAAAGCTTAGTTTACCAGCAAAAAAGCATCTGACTGCATTATAGAGTCTAACTACTGCCACTTTTAGAAAAAAATTTCAGATGAGAAAACTATATAAGGAGCATGACTGGCCATAGGTTTGACTATAGGAAGACCTATGTCAATTCTCCAGTTCTCACTGTCTTTGTATCAAATGAGATTTCGTTCCAGAAAAAAAAAGCCAAGTGAATCAAATTGCTAAGGCTCAGATCTTTTAATGACCCTGGCTGAGTAAAATATTTTCCTTTAAACAGTTGTGCAATCAGCATGAAAGTCAATAGATGACCCACAGCCCCCTACTTAATCCTGCACAGAGCAGCAAAGCTTAATGGTGTGATGCACTATTTGTCACACAAACAGACACCTTGATGTCTTACTGGGAACTTGGTACACTTCTGTAATTCAGGCCTAGGTGCCTTACCTGGGCAGCCCCTGTTGCCCCTCAATGAATTTGAACTACTCAACTGCAAGACAATAGGATGGAAAGCAGTAAAGGTTTTTCAGACAGGGATACTCATACAGAAAGGCTAAAAGAGAGGAAAGAAGAATGCTTCCAAATAAAGAGCATTTTCCATGGTCTTTTGATGAGCAGACTTCGTATCTCCGCTTCACAAACAGGACAAGTAGGTTATCAAGGAGGTAGGACATGCTATTCCCTGGACACTCTGTCAGGTGCCTTAACGACCTGTCACAACTGAAATGGGTTCTAAGACCTAGAAATAAATCCGTATTTATGGATACCAGACCATGGCATCTCAGACAGACCACGGAGTCAGTTTGTGGGTCTGTTCCTTATTAAGTTCAATTAATTTCATGTGTAGCTTAATAGCATTTTTGTGCAGTTATTGCATAATAATAACAGAGGACAATCCAGCTGCGTGCTCAGTGTTCATATATAATGTGTGGGGTGTCAGTGAGTCTCCAGCCCAACCCCAAGGCAAGCGATGGTTTTCCCTGAGTCCTGACCCAGCGAGAGCAGCACCTCGCCCGTGGCTGCTGGTCCCACGTCCCACCTCCAGCCCACCACAAACCCCACTGACCAGCAGGGCAGTGGAAACCAGACCTTCTGGCTGCTCTCCTAAGCTTCTCACCACCGGCCCGAAGTGACACTCTGTATATATGCACAGCTGAAAAATCTGCACACGTTTAAGCTGCTAAGTACTAGATATGTTGTTACACCAAATATTCACTGACCTCTCGCTGAATGTATTTTAATTGAAGTAATTATTCACTCAGCTCCAGCTGCTAGAACTCCATCCTGATATGTCTGAAAGTAAACGGCTTTTCAGATTGGCTGCTCTGAAGGCTGGAAAGTATCTGCAGACTGATTAGCAGCTGGGAAGGGAGTCTTCCCAGGCTCATCTGTTGTGCATAACTTCTCTCGTCAGTTTATCAATATGATTTTAACGCTCTTATCAATGAGTTCCTATTAGGTTAACAGCCTGAAGCAGGGATGAAAAGCATAGTCATGAGGAGGCTTATGGTTTGTTGATTTCCAGGGGACACCTGGAATTCTCTTGTTTTCATCAAAGTCTAAACTCAGATTGAACTTTTGAGGTAGCAAGTGTGCTTCTTGAGTTTCCTGGTGAGAATTTTTCTCATTAATTAATCATTATATTAAAGCCTTGGGATTTCCAAAGCAATTGGAAAAGCTTCCACTGATTTGACTCAGAATGATTTCACCCTAACCTTAACACTGACTTAGCATTTGTGCTTCCCTAGAAATAAGATGTCACAGAAGTTTTGATTCCTCCCATATCTGAAAGGGCCTTATGCTAATGATAGATCAAGCTCTCTGAAGGGTGAAATAAGTTGGAGGAATCCAAGCTGAGTAACACTGCCCTGCTCCTGTGGCTGAATAAGAGTTTCCAGAAACATCCTCATTAAGGAGAATATGACACTCATTGTACTGAAAAGTGGGTCTGGATGACACAAAGGCTAAATGCCTTTTCTCTATGTAAAGCATAGTATTATGACCATGAGCAGGACAGAGTACAAAACATTTTAATCCTTCTAAGCATTAGCCAAGATGCTAAAAAAAATTACCCAAACAGTTGAAGCCAGTCAAGGCCAGAGTTAGGAAAAACCCAACAGATTTACTGCTTCCCAGACTCATGCTCTAATTAAGTACAATCAACACCAGCACTAACAAAGCCAGTTTCTTACGGGTTTCTGTCTTGTGGAGGGGTTCCCTGGGGTGTAAGACAAATTTTGATCCAAGGCCTTCTCTACAGCTTGAGTTTTCAGAACCACCCTTTACAATAGGGCTTCTCTGAGGCCTAGTAATGATATAATCAATTCATACTCAGTCTTTTCCCACTGGTCTCAAAAATTATTATCCAGAGAACTGGCGGTATCTCTCAACCACCACAATGGCATTGGCCTTTCAGAAACTGGGCAAAGGGGCAAACTGAATTTGTCCAATTGCTTATCAATATGTTTTGCAAAGCCTTTTCTATATCTTCTTCTGTTCTATATAGATGTCACCATTCCCAAATCCCATCCCAGGTATTTCTAAACATGCCAGGGGTTTATCTGAGCTGATTATGCTTTGTGAGTAGCTAACTGTGACTATATAAACAACTGAGAAGTTAAACATTAAGAAGATCTTTGTCTAGCAATTTATAGCAGATCCATCACTAGGGATGATGATTCTTGACAGTGTTTGGTAGTCAAGTAACAACAGAAGAATTAAAAGATCTGTTTAGTTATTCAGTCAGAATTCCTAGCATTGTTTACAACACAAATGAGCTTATT
Organism: Campylorhamphus procurvoides; assembly: GCA_013396655.1. Taxonomy (NCBI): domain Eukaryota; kingdom Metazoa; phylum Chordata; class Aves; order Passeriformes; family Dendrocolaptidae; genus Campylorhamphus; species Campylorhamphus procurvoides. Next base: position 528,119 of record WBMV01002074.1, read on the forward strand.
TATACATTAATTACATTCAATTTTAAAAATTTAAACCCACGGCATTGCAGGAAAGATTTATGATGCAAATGACCAAGGCAAAAAGACTGCTAGGAGAAGGCAGAAAATTAATTACAAAGACTTACGCAGTTAATAATGGCTTTGCATACAATACTATCATGTTTCTTTTTCATAAGTTAAAGCTAGAAATGGACTGGCATTATTAGAGAGGTCTCAGCTCTGCTGATTATGTTAGACCTCTGGCAATTGTACTTTTACAGGTTAATGAGAGGAGGAAATTACTCAGTTTCACATTATAAATAAAAATCTGACACTTTTTAATGCACAGTGAACTCCTCTGGAAGGGCCTTTGTCATGAAGAAATCTGCCCTACTAAGAGAACACCCCACAATCATTCTGTGTGCATAGAGCACATGCTGAGTCCCCCCTGGTCAAGCAACAGCTTTTTGTTAATGTCCAGAAGGATCTATTAAGACAGTGACTCCCACATTGTCCCTATAGGTAGCAGGAACAGTTCTAAAGATTACTTCCCCTTTGGAGTCAGTTCAGAAAAGAGAGAGTTTAAGCAAGCTGCAAGTGGGACAGAACATAAAAGTTTGTTTAAATAAACATAACTACTGCCACTTGCATGCTTCACATTGCAGGGGATGGCCCAAAAGTGAGGAGAGAGATAGGAGAGAGTTTATGTATCAACCATGTAAACAACAGTCAAAAAGTCATCATAAACATAAACCACTTTTTGCTTTATGATCCTCTCCAACCCAGAATTTCTCTGTTCACAAGACAGGGCCTCATGCTAGAAGGTGCAAGGCTACAAGTCCCCTCAGAGAACGTCTGAGCTAAACACAGTGGCAAAGACGGTGCCTGAGGCAGACACCCAGTGCTGGCCACGGCCACCTGTCCTTGAGCTGAGCCTCCCCACCACCCACCACCTCAAGGACACTTGTTCTTGAGCACCTCAGGAGGGTTCCCCACCAGTCCACTTGCTGCAAGTTGCTCACCCACCACCTTTGCTTTCACTTTATGGGCTTGAGAAACTGTACCATGTGCAGGTCCCGCCTCAGTCTGCCTTTGTGCCTCGTGTTCTGCAGCTACTATCAAAAAAAAAAATCACCCGAACTCTGGTGCAGAAAGTTCCATATTCCCCATTTATACCAACCTCTCCAAAAGGCTCGATTTTTTTCCAAGGTCAGAACATACATTTCACTTACATATTTTCTACAGGGCTGCTCTGTACCCTCAAGGTTAGGCTGTGAAATCCCCCCGAGAAGGGATTACTGTGATACTTGTATCTCATACAGAGTTGATAGAATTATGATAAAATTCACAAATACACAGAACATTCACAAGAATGAAACAACCCAAACAGAAGAACCAAGATGGAAATGTTGCTTCTAGCAAGCAAATGAGAAATAGTAGAGCAGAGCATTGCATTTCTCATGCTCTATCCTCTGTGTATCTCCAAGCTTACTTTGGCAGAGAATTACTACATTTTAGGGGTTCTTTGCTGGCACTAGCAGGTTTTAAATGAATACAAAATGAGTGAAAAATATTCCACACTGAAATAGTATGTGGCACTGTACTGAGATGTCAACTGTTAAGAGACATCTTGTCAATGGTATTGGATGTAAATCTAAAGTATCTCATCTAACAGAGAGTACAGTATTTCCACAGGGCAAGAATTAAAACGTATATAAATCTACTCTAAACATTCAGGTCACCTCTTTGATTTCAAGAGTCCAGATTTCCCAAAACAAAGAAATTCTGCAAGATCTGTTCTGTGTACACCAGTGGAAGCAACACATCTGTTAATGCCAAGAGGTTTAGTTAAGCACATTCAGAACAGATTTGCTGCACAATGTTAGTGGCGCTGAACCTGAAAGCAGTCATTAGAGAAGGAATTTATTCTTGTGCTAACCCCAAGCAAGAGTCACCATCCAGCCAATTTAATATCAACAGCAGTAATTTCAACAATATGATATTTAACCACAATCCTAAAATGGCTCAGTCTGGAAGCAACACAATATCAACGTTTCAAAGAATGCGTTCCCAGCAACATCTGAAGAGAGAGGAAAGATTCAAGGCCACAGCGGCTTTTTCATGGGGTTGAGGACACAGCTCTTGCTTGAACTTTTTCTTGATTGAGGTTGCAAAAGAGTATGCTGAGCAATGAACCCAAATATCATTTCGGTCAGCAGCAAAGCCTTCAGAGGACAGTAAGGAAGGACAACTTCTTTGCTCTGGGCGTGCCTGGATGCAGTGCTGCATCCCAACCTGTGTATATGCCAAGGGACACTTGGGCACCCGTCGACTCCTTACAATGGTGAACCCCTAAATGCATCACTGAAGACCACAAGGCCCACAGATAAACCCTTTTTTCCTCCTGTAATTCCTTCACTTGGTCCCTGCCTCTCTTTTCCAACAAATCCCCACCCCTCCCCCAAGACAAATTCCCTTCCACTCCTGCTCCCCTGAAAACGTCCAACCACAGACAATATTTCCTCTCTGCTGTTCTGGCCCCTAAGCAACCCCAACTCGGGGAAGCCCAGACTGCAATTCCTGAGCCAGATGCAGTTTTTCATGACAAATCATTCAGCCTTGAAAACTTTCTTGTGGTTTTTGGGAGGGAGGATGTCAGTTCAAAAAAGTTCAAATTGTTCAAAATCTGACCCAAATGCCTTTATGAGACTTTCCTTAAGAATCCTATCCTTGTGTCAATGTATTCATTGTGTGTCTTATCAGCCTGGATGATTAGATCTTTCTGTAACACACACAGGTGAAATCCTTTTTCCAGTCAGATCAGGTTAGTTTTACAATGAATTTCAACAGCAGAAGACTGCAATCATTAAGGAAAAGAAGGAGACATACACGCTGATAGAAACATCCATTTCTCAATACCTGCTGCAAACAAAGCATGCTATGAAACCTTCTACCAAAGAGATTGATAATGATGGGACAAATGTAACACCCTGATATGAAATAGCACCACTGCTTTTGTAACATGTTTTATATGCAATTCTGTCTCAATATGCAGGGAGGAAATAAGAAAGATCCAGAAAAAGCAAAATAATATTAAAAACACAGCAAAAATACCCACAAAACAAAAGAAATCAAAAAACCCAACAACCCAGAAATTTGCACTTAAAGGGATCATTGGTCTGATTTAGTACTGGAGTCTTACAAGCATCGGAGTTCTCACTATAACACTGATGAAACACTGTATTTCATATCTGGAAATTCGTACTGTTCTTTGCCTCCTGAAGTTTATTGTACCTTGGGAAAGGATAGTCTCAAGATGCCACAGACAAAAGAAATTTAAGGATTCCTACTGATAGCTCCTTGACTAATTGCAATGAATGCATCCAGCATCCCAGCAGGGTTTTCTCTCAGTCTCAGCACCTATTTCTCTTCCAAACTGCAGTAAAATAAGACAGTTTTGCTGCTGAAGTGGACACTTCCATCAGTCCTCCTCTACCTGTGGATAGTTTGAATGGCTTAAAGTATTTCAATAAATTAAATAGGATAAGTAGGCATAAGTTCTTACCAAGGATCAGATGAACTTTAAGGTATTAGGAGAGAAAACAAGATCTAATCAATGTTTCTGTAGAGGGTCTCTTCTTCCCTTATCATTTGTAAGAAAACAAATGTCCTTGTCCTCATAGATCATAGATCTTACAGCCTCCGGGAGCTGGTGTGACTAAGCATTCCCATCTGTCAGCACAGTTGCCTTGACTAAGCATTATCTAACCTCTGATGACACAAATATCACCACTTCTTGTTCAACAATGAGTGACCTTTTACAAGACAACTCACTCTGAGTGACCTGATTTAGGGAAATGCATCACCATCAACAAAGAAGTTACCCACTTGCTGGATGTTTTCAGTAACTTCAGTGTCCTTGTCTTCAAGCAATTACCCTTTACCAGCCTTGGACACTTCCATCTGAAGCAAAAGGATTGCTGCACTCTAACCAACACAGCTTCCAGCTCTTCACTCTAAGTCCTTCTCTTAAAATTTCCTTTTCTCTTTCACTTTCTCATGCACTTACAAACACATTGTTGGAGTTCATCACAGCTGATTCTGAGTCAAGAAAACAATTTTTATCACAATTATAGCTGAAACTCACTAAGCAAGCATTCTCTTCTGAGAAACTGCTTGAGAAAAAAAGAAATAACAGAGCACTCCAACCCCCCAAATTCATAACTGAGTCTTGATTTGAACCATCGCAAAGACATATTTTAGCTTCTAACAGTTCTTGTCTTCATGTCTTTGCAGTTGTCATCATAAGAGGACATTGAGGAATGAAACCCCCCCTGCAGACAGAGCAAGGGCTTTGCCGTCATGAGCACCCTTGGAGTACAAGGCACACATCCTGGGAGGTGTTGTCCTCTGAACAGCCCATGCACAGCTCTACACAAGCTGTCTGGTGAAAAGGATGTCTCTAAAATGCAAATTGAGCTGGGCTTAGATTAGTTTATGCTGACATAGACATGCTTTTATAATTACTATTTTTTGCAGAAGGTGGAAAAAGCCAAGGAGTGGATTTAAAATGTGTGTCTGTCCATTGGGTCCACTGATCCACACAGTCCACTGTACCCAAATGTCCTGTAAGCTCAGCTTTTCCATGTTTCTTCAAGTTCTGGAAAGAATATTGATGGATATATTGGCCAATTTGGATGAAATTCTGAGATCACTATTGAGAGATGTCTGTGGGGTCTCTGTGTGATACAGGCATATAAAATACTGGAATGCAGCCCTGCTGTTATAGCTTTGTAACTATACCATTCACCTATAAGTGGAATGGAAAGAATGAGGACGCCGGTTGCAAAATTTGTCTCAGAAGTCCCATCAAGATTGAGTTATGGGCCTTGGAAGACACGTTTCTTTCTTAAATGTTTTAAACCCTTATCTTTGCAGAAAGCAAAACCAGACCATTTCTAAAATAGAACTTCTGGTGATCTTATTGGGGGGCCTGACTTCTCCACTGGCAGGCTCAAAACACCTTGGCTCTGTGCTTTGGTTTGAGACAGATGTCAGTGAGCCAAACTGAAATCCTTTCCTACCTTGCCAGGTAGGTGTTCATAACTGAGCCTTTTCTGCTGCTGGTGAGGATGCCTGGAATATTTATGTGAGCTCCTTCTTCCAAAAGAGCCATGTGACATCCATTTGGTAAGATGGAGGGTGCAGAGCCTGGCCCTGTCTCTGCAAGATTAAATCTGGGATTAAGAGTATGATCATAAAAAACTGCAGAGTGCAAATATCAAAGGTTAAAGAACCAACACATCTCAACTTCTACACCCCATTTTAGCAGACTTTCTTTTAAGATCCCTGGGTTGCTATGGTGTGCATATAAGAGCTCTGAGTCCCAAACTGGCTCTAACCCTAACCCACCTGCAGCCCAGAGAGGACCCCATGCCAGAGCAGGGGGACATGTGATGACGACTGTGACCCTGTGGGAAATCTGCACTGGTAATCAATGAGTGATTTCTCCCTGTACTTGTCTCAACCCACGAGCCTTGCATTTTATTTTCTCTCTCCTGACCAGTTGAGTAGAGGAGTGACAGAGCAGCTTTGCTGGGCATTGGGCACACAGCCAGGGTCAACCCACCACAAGCAGCAGCATTTCTGTTTGAATATTGCCTGTATTACTTAGAGTTGATTTATATTTATCAGCAAACTTCCTGCTCAGATGGATGGCCATGATGTCTTGTGTTCTGGAAAGCCATGTCTTCTAGAATATCTTCAGGAAACTGATTCTCATTGATGATGGGGAAATAGCAAGAAATAAACCAAGATCTGATGCAATGGACTAGGTCTTGTGCAGTCAACATCTTAGTCATGTTGCCACTGATCTCTGGGTCAATACCAACTCTGCCATAGAGTAGATGGAGTTCTTCATTGCCATGGAAGATAGTAGGATGGACATAGGAATATCACATGAAGAGACTGGTTTAAGCTGGACACCAGACCTTAAGTTTGTGTACAGGTGTCTGTGCCCCTCATCCCAGAGCAGGTGTGTGTCATGGAGACTAAGGAGAGGTTAACCTGGTTTTTGACAGTGATACACAAAGAGGATGTGAATTAATATAATCAGACAAGGTTTGTTTGATAAATACACAATCATCAACCAGCTCCAAATACACTGTTCAGGAGTCTGGCACACTGAACTAGCCGCATACAGGGTGGTGTGGATAGCAGCCAACCTTGGCAAGATCTGGCCACTGAGGCTGTGTGAACTTGTGAAGTGTTTCACAGGTTTCAGAGGGGACTAAAATTCTTTTTGAGGAGCCAGCTGGCTGGTGATGCAGAGTCAGCACAGACACAGTGAGCACAGTATTTCATATGGTAGTACCAGTTTTTCTTTGTCTTACTCTATAGCTAACTGACCAAGAGGAACTGGTCTAGAGAGGTTCTTGACTTTACAGTTTTAATTAATTGAAGTACTTGAACACCGGGAGTGATAAACTGAGAGGAAACGCAGAGCAACCCTTTGCTTTACAGCATTAGAAAGAGGTAAAAGGAAGACATGAACAGTAGCAGCCCCTGGATGCAAATACATGTATCTAAACAATTCCTATTCCTAAAATCCCAGCTTGCTCAGGACTCAGAGCTACAAATTTTCCAGTGACAGAGCCAACCATGACCTCTCATAGAGGCAGAAAATGCAAGGGGACAAGGTGGTAACAGCCCAGTGCTCTGTCCTGCTCAGACCAGCCTTGGACACACGTGAATATGCTCCGTCACACCAGTGCTGGCTCTTAGGGCCGAGATGAACTTCACTCCCATTCATATGAACACAGAGATATGGCATTTCCCCATCTTATTTCTCATTTACTCTCATGGAAAGAAGATTTGAAGATTAACCCACCTTGGTTTTTTCACCCCAACAGTGTCTTCCGTATCTGTGTCCCCTCTGCTCACCAACACTTGCTCTCAGCTCTATCATTCAGTGTTGTAGGTTTGGTCTGAGGATTGCACAGCCAACTTGTCCCAAGTTTTCTTTTTCCACAGACAAACTAACTTTAAAATTTTATTTATAATTTCAGGCCACTAAAGACTGTAAGGGAGATGTACAAATTTTGGATGAACAGAAATAATAAAAAGCATGTCACTGCTCATTTCTGTAAACACACTACATGAAGCAAATGACTATGTTCTTTCTCTTTAGAAACCCTTACCCATCAAAAACAATGAGCTCATGCTTCTGAAAACAAAGAGAAGTACTGAGGAATTTATTTTTAAAAGACAAAGACAGATATGCTGCAAATAGATTTAAAGAGAAAAACAATATAGGTGGAAGGTACTGGATGGCAGAACTTTAAATGACTTCAGTGGGAGCTATAAATGTCTAACATGGCTCAGAGCCTGGCCCACACTGCTGTGGGAGCTTGCAGTGTTTGCATATGGTGCTTGGCTCTCACCAACATTATCCTGCACCACTTCAACACAAAGTACACCAAAATAAAAAATAGATTAGTCTGAGTGAATACAAGGACAAACTTTTCCTTCTCCAAATAATCAAAATGGGTTAAGATAAAACTGATATGGTTTTATAGCATTATGATTTTTCTTTTTTCTAAATTCAAAAGAAAACAGAAAATTACTTTATCTCTATCTTCCATTCCTGTTTTGTTTGTTGGATACTTTTTTTTATGTTGTTGGATTCTGCTTTGGTTTCTTTTGTTTTTATATTACCTCTTGGTGAGCTTTTTTCCACCAAGTCTAAATCAAATCACAACTGCTGCTTGGAAAAGCTGATGTTTTTCCCTCCTGTAGATTTTCACCCTTTATGCTCCCGGGTTTGGGAATAGGGCAGAATCTGAGGTACCAAATGGAAAACTCGAACTCAAGTGACGGAAATTGTTGCAGAAAGCCTACATGTGTCTCCGTAATATGTTATATTATAACCTATGGAGGCACCATTTTAGCCAGGCCCAGGGCAGAGAGATCCATTGTACTGGGGCAACAGTATGGGGGCAATGCTCTGCTACCCAAAGCTTTTCAAGACCACCTAAACCCGGAGAAGAAATCTGGATAGCTCACAGCACCTTCCCCAACCACCACCTGCTCCCCACACCCTGGGACGAGCAACAAGCAGACAAAGCTTTGATTTTCACCATGGAGGTGATAAATACAGATCCACATTTCCTTTTGAGAGCCTTCCTTTCATTGTTGCCTCTCTAAACACTGGGCAGTGAGCGAGAGGGAAGCACCCTCTGGCAAAAGTCCTGTTTGGCTGGAGGCGAGCATGTTCCAGGGACAGAGGGAATAATCCACCAGGTAGCAGAAACACCGATAGGGATTCCAACAAAAACTTCTGCCTCAGACTTACAAAAAAATTGTATGGACTTAACACTCTTAAAGCAAATAACCAGGGAGGATATATCATGATGGACACTGCACAAGAGTTTAGCATCCATTGCCACTTAAAGAATTTATCTCTTCACCATTAATACCGAAACCGCACCGTGAACAGGCACTGGATCAAGTCCCACCTGGCTCTCTCACACACACACAACTCCTTCTGCTCCCTTTATGGAATCGGGCCCACATAATCTAAACCTCTTGCAACCAGCCCTGGGTGGTGTCCCCCCAAAGCAGCACTGACAGATCTGCTCTCGGCAGGAAGAAGATCTTCCCGCGCTCGAGGCAAAGCGGCTCCCAGTTCAAACGTTCAAGCCCTGACGGGCTGGCCCAGGCAGTGTTTATAGTTCAGTGGAACGGGTGAAAACTTACACAACGCTTTGCGCTGTCAAAGCAAAATGTGATCGTTCCAGACTGTGCACTGACATTATTAAAAATATCAATTAAGGCCAAAAATGCACTTTTACACAGAGCTGCTTGGATTACGTTGTAACCAGCTCAAGGACAAGAAACACTGCTTGTTTATCTTAATCACATTTAAAAATCCAGGCCTTTGTATTATCTCCCCTCACAACAGCCATTCAAGTGACTGTAGGAATTCTTCAGGGGCTTCCAAAGGATTTTTTTCTGCCAGCAATTCCCTCTTCACTTTTAAAGTTTTTTTTCTCCTGTTTTTATAACTTTTAGGCAAACACTACCAACTCATGATTCCCCAAAACCCAAAGAAACAAAGCAGAAAGAACACAAAGTTCAATGTACATCAAGAAACACGCAGGGCACTTTGCAACAGTGTCAAATAAATGCTCATTTGCCTTCACTGGAGGTCAGTGGGGCAGATAGGTGGGAACTATTTGTAATTACAGGTTGGTGAGAGACAATTGTGACAGTTGTGTGGCCTTTTAATGATGCCTTTTGGTCTAATTGCTTTGGAGATTTTACAAGAAGTGGAAAACACCCAGAGCTCTGCAGGTTCCCAAAGTGTCTGTTTAAATGTGTTCAAATAAGCCTGACTAATTTGTTTCCAAACTCTGGAATTTTATCTCAGTAAAATCTGTGAAATATTACTGCATGCGATTAAAGCATTGTGCATTGTGTTGGATGAATATCAACAAGTCCCATTTGTGTCACATCTGGAAGTATATATATTACACATAAGAGAACATCATATAAAACTTCGATTCCCCATTGCTATTAATAGTGGACTTAACATACCATAAAACAGAGACTGGATTGCTCCTGATTTTACCACAACCTCCTGAAACTTTCCCTGAACTGTGGTTATCGATGAACTTTAAAAAAACAGATCCTAGAGGGTTAAAGTCCAGGACACATATACAAAAAGCCAGCAAACATGTCTTTTTTGCAAATCTCGTTTTCAAGGTGCTGGTGAACCCAACCCATGATTTTTGAAAGTCTGAGGTTCACAACATTGCATAAGGCTTCCAGCTGACTATGTCTGTCAAGTGATCCCTGTTGTATACCAGAAAAGAAGGTGAAACCTTGCACCCCTAAACAACCTTGTGCCTGGTGATACCTTTTTGCTGATAGGAAGATGAGAAACAAAGGTTTGATTTAAGTACACTCACAACTGTAAGTACAGAACACTTGAGACACTTTTTAAGTTTTCCTTTATTGGACATCTGATTCTGTTACTATTACTGCTTTTACCAGGACACTATTGATGCTTATCAAGTTTATGCCTAACCAGCCTTACTGCCTGAAGCCCACTTGCAGCACTTCTCTGGAAATTAACTTCCTGATGTGTTGTTTCTTCCTACACATCACTGCCCAAAGGAACCATTGCTATTTTCTCATTTCTGAGTGATGCAGATTTTGGCCTGATTAGCACTTTTTATTACAATGATTAACAACAGCAGGCCAGAAGAATGGGGTTACACTTGAAGACCCCCTGCTCCAGTGACAGAAGGAAATCTGAACTTCTCTGTGTTATCAAGGCACATATTTCATGAAAAAAATTACCTTCTAACATGGAGGAAAAAGCACTATCATACTGCAATCAACCACTAGTCCCCAGCAGAGCACCCATGTACAGAAAAGACAACGCACACTTTTTCCTCTCTGCACCTTTCACTTCCCACCCAACCAACTCCTGCAATGGGCACCGGGAGGGCACTTCCAGGGTGGGACAGAAAAAACAGAAAGCATGATATTTGTACCTTTTTAGTAACATTTCTGTCCACAGCAACAGTCTCTATGTACATAAAGACTGCAGAAGAGTCAGTTGGACTCTTGGCAGACATAATCTGGTGGAGCATCTGAGCTGTTACCATCAAGAACAGCTCTGCAGCTATAACTACCCCAAGATCTAATAGTATTTTTACCACACAATGACTGTTTAATATTAGCAATTAAGAACATTTCTGAGGTTTCCTTTTGCATTAAAAAAAAAAGAAAAAAAGGAAATCATAACAAACAAGGCAAACACTTGAGCATCCTGCAGCTTTAAATCCCACAACATGGACCGTTAAGGACTTTTACAACATCCAGGGCGAGATCCATTGTGTAACACTGAGATTCTGTTTGCAGTCTTCTCCTGCAGGGACATTAAAATAAAAATGCTTTTTTTACATTGTTTTTGATTCTTTTCTCCATTTTGCTGATGGCCTGACACCTTATGAATGCAGACATTGCTTGACTCTATATCTTCAAGAAGTTAGATACTGGGCCTGGGATTTAACCTTTGGTGAGCAAAAGGGAAAGTCTTGTGACACATTCACATTCATTTAAATCTGTACATCTGGACTCACTTAGATCCAGGCCATACCAAGAGGGTTCCTCCTCAAACCAATGTTTCTTCTGAACAAAACTCTTTGCCTATAATATATACCAAAGTCTTCTGAAGTTGAAGAAATAAATTAAAATAGAAGAAATATTAATTCAACAAAAATCTATTACAGTTTTTAAAAGTAAACACAAACTTTGTAATCTGCTGAGCTTTACGTCAGGACTCCAGTGTAATGTGGAGGAGAAAAGAACTATACAAGAATTGACCAGCTTTTCCCCACCATGGTGCCATTCCAGGGCCTCTCAAAAACTCATTTTTGGAGGCTTAATTATGTCTTCTAGCAACTGACTCTATTTGTCCTAAATATTCAGCTGAAAATATGTTCTACATTACAGTATTGCACAGAGAGTCTTTTAAAAGCCTTGTGATCATTAAAGTTAAAAGTCTGATGAGTAATGTTGTTCTGTCTAAAGTATATGTCGTTGCCTTTGCTTTATTTTGAGACAGATATACTTAAAATAGTTTTAAATAAATATGGAGATTATTATCCAATCTAAAAGATTTAATTTAGCATTTATATGGGTTTTAAATGCATGCCAACACTTTCCTTCATTTCAGCGTTTGGCAACTGTTCACTATTCACAATTCCAAAGGCTGCAGACACACATGTCTGATCATTTAAGGATATTTAGAGTTGTAGCCAATAAAGACAGTGCTGATTTTAATTAAACTTCTAATTGGTTTCTGAGACAGCAAGAACCCCGATTGCATGAAATTGTGACTGGCTCCTTTAAATACTCATGGGTGCAGATTGCCAGAGGCATCACTGTCCATCACTTCCTAATGGTGGGTATAAATAAATGCTAAATCATCACTCCTGATAACATCAGTGGCAGGTTGATAATCCAGCCTGACTGTAAACATCTTTCTTTCCAGTGAGAAGCAGAATATGGACTGGACAAAGAAAGAAAGAAAGCAATCCTTAAATTAACTGTTCTGCCAGTCCATCCTTGCCTTAGGAAACTGTTTACCAGCAGCTGTGACAAACACCAGTATATATATCAGCAATTCCTCAGGTGGAGTGGGGCAAGGCAGGGCATAGGAAGCCCTGCGCAGTCACTTTCATGTCACCAGTTCAAGTCTATCCGAAGTCTCCTGGAAGCAAAATCCCACTACTGCCTTAAAGTTGTACTATAACATCAATGTCTTCCAGACTTTCCCAAAGACTCTTACTTTTCACTCTCATTTGGAAGACATGTCCCATGCCATTCACTTACATGCCCACTCCAGCCATCATTTCTATGGAAAACTCCAGCGTCGTCGAAGCCACCCTTTAAGGTGCTTTGGGAGGTGGAAGTGTGGCTGGCGCCGGGGGCTGAGTGAGTCACCCATCCCGAGGGAACGCAGCAAGAGTGCGTCCAGCTTGACACAGAAACCAGGGGTGGACAGGAGAAGTGTCAGTGGCCTTTGGACAGTTTCTCCTGGCACACATCCATGTGAAAAAGTCACCAGGACGCCTAGGACAGCTGGGTCCTGTGCAGGCAGCCTTGGGTGCTTTCCCTCCACAGGGCAGACACAGCACTGCTGTGTGCAGGACACTCTGCACATAAATAAATGACTTCAGCCTCTGGGGCTCTCTCCAGCGCTAAACTGCTGTTCAGGAACATAAATCACCCTCTCAGCCAGCCCGTGGATGATGGACACCCAAGAGCCATCAGCTGGCATGGTCTCTGCCTCAGAGAAGTGGAGATTATGCACCAGCTATGCACTTCTGCACCAGCCAGGGATGTCCCACGGGCACTGGTGACCACCCCGAGTACACTGAAACGCCGAGGAGGACCCTCGCTGCAGGGCAAACAAGGGTAATGTTCAATTTCTTTTTATAGGTTTCCTTCAAAATATTTGGAGAGCCACTTACAGAGTTTACATATTTAAACATATTACATCATTCTGCTGGGAAGATTTTATTCCTTGCTCATTATTACCACTGTATTTTGGAAAACAACAGCAACTTGGATATATCATTAGTATTTTGTGACAATTAGACAAAACATTGCAAGATCTCTTTGTACAAAACATTTTCAGGTTCATCAAACATAACTGTGTGGGCCACGTCAAGAAACAGCCTTTTTATGTGGTTCTTGATGGCACAGGAGCTGTGGGCCTCTCTATAAATGCTGACCAAACCACGCCAAAATAATTTGCCTCTGTGCTGAAATGTAAATACATTCAGTCTCTTCTGTGAACACAACACAAAATGTAAGCTTCCAACCATTGGCTAATAATAATGTTTAGTTTTTGGGAGCGCAAAGATTCTTACATAGTTACAACCAAAAGCTGCGTTGTGAAATGGCCTGCCAGACATTAACAATGACAGGACCTTTGAGGTGTCATTATACATCTTGGTCAGGGAAGGAAAGCCTTGCCTAAGGGCTGCAGGAATGAGCTTTTATGGTCAGCAGCGCCTGGTGATGACAGTCCCACCCACACTTCTCAATGATTAAAACCTCTCAACTTCTTCTATTGCTGACAACCTCCTTAGTTCCCCTAAAGCACCTTAAAGCAGTTTGGCTGCATTTCCCAGAGGCTATTTTGTTATTCAACACCGATTCTTTCCTCGAGACCTCCTGTATCTTATTGCATGTAAATCACAAAATTTCACACTAAGCCTTTTGACTTGCTATAGTCTACACTGATTGCTCATATGCACAACGCAAGGCAGCAGCAAACATTGCCTGCAAGTATCTACAGGTTTTCAAATCCCTTCTTCATTAATGGAAATGCTGAAAATCCCACACTGTAGATAGAAACAACCCATAATGGAACATGAGACCCTTTATAACTATAAGCAACAACTTTTTGCATCTCCTTAGTAATACTGTACAGCATTAAACGTAAAAGAAGGATCTGTAAATGCGCTATAAAAGAACATCTAGGTGGAGCCACTCCCATACAACAGATATTGTTCACCTCTGTTCAATTGCATTGCATGTGAACCTTATCTGTGCAAGGGAGACTCACCACTACACACAGTTCAGCAAAGTACTGTCCCAACCAGCTGAGTGAAGAAATCCTTCGAGCCAAAATAAATAGATAAATAAAAATCCACAACTCGTCGTACCCAATCTGTTTAAGAGAGAAAAGGGAGGTTGAGGAACAAAAATTATCCATCAAATGCTGACAGGGCCAGATCAGTTAATTCCAAGTTCAAAACTTATTATTTCTCTTAAAATTTCCCCACTTTTACCAAGTCATGCCTGCAGTTAAATCCCCTTTAGCCTGACTGATGCCAGTTGGTTTACATGTGTTTAACTGGGAATGGGATTTTCTCCCCACTGGTAATGCCTTTACTTGAACAGCAGAACGGAGCACTGCTGTGCTGAAAGACCGGAAGACCCTTGGGAAGCAGCATTATAGACCCTGTGCTTGCTCTGCCCATGAAACTGTTGATTTCAAAGACTGCTTCATGGCTGGGACATACCATGTTGGACACAGGAATCCAGGAAAAAGACCAGGGGCTAATGTTGCTCTGCATCTCCAATCGAATAGGATAACTAGGATACACATCAAATCAATACTGAATTGTTACATTGCAGAGCATTTAAATTAGTATTTTTCAGAAGCTGTTGAGCTGCATAGGACACGTAACAAAATCCAGGCTAAGTGATTGATAATCTACCATGCAAATCTCAAACTTTGGAGCATTAAATTGAAAAGCCCTTTAATAATACCTCACCTACTACTATCTCCAAACTCCCAGCACTTTAACACAACACAGAGAATCTATGGAGGACTCCCTTAATTAATTAGTTCGACAGCTCTTTAGACTGTTTGCTGTATTTTCATGTGCTGCTTTGACAATTATTCATATTTTATGCTTCTAAAATATTACTGTACACTTGCACTCAGATGCAAGTGCTAGGTAATGCAAGGAGAATCCCTCTATCAACTTCAATGGACTTTCAGGCAAAGCTTGAAGACCTTCAATTTCAAGCTGTATTAGCCAGTCACTTGTTTGATTCCTGTATTTTCATGGAATATTGCAAAGTACTTTTTACAACTTCAACCTTTCCTGAAGAGATTATTTAACTGGTTTTGTATTTGAATGAACTTCCAAATGAGGTATCTACATGTCCAGATTAATATACAATTATAATAATATACCTGTTTATTAAGTCAATTAATATAGGCATATTAATATACTTATATATACAGATGTAAAAGCCAAAGACCAATTTTCTCAGTTCTAGCTGCAAATCACACCTTAGGTTCTGCATTAGTGCAGGTTCATTCTGCTGGCCAAATAACTACAGCCCTAGTACTGCAACCTCTGGAAATGGCCATTCATGCCCGAGTAAAAAAAATCTGGTGCTTAACTGGCATTCAGGAGTTTCAGTGACGTGGAGCCTTATGCATTATGCAACGCTTTTTTAGTGTGTATTCCCAGGGCTGAATGTGTATTCATGACCTGATAGCACTAGGATCATCTACAGGTTGGCTGTAGAAGAAGAAAACGAAGCATTCAGAGCTCTTTGTTGGTCAGGCTCCCCTACAGATACCACTGGTAAAGCTCCAACAAGCAGAGAGGCGGAGGTAGGCTGACAGTGAAGATACTTGGAAATTCCTTCTCAATACCTTAGCAATGCTTAATGTGACAGCTGGAAAAGTAGTGCAAGATTTGCAATATATTTTGATACTTCTTGCCATGAAGAGATTTTCTGAATACTCTGGGACAGTTCCAGGATTATTTTGCAAGGACTGTAGGATAAAAAGTCTGTCTCTTGCAGCTTCTGACTACCAGTGATGGGGGGCTGTCATTTCACGTATAGTAAGAACATCTTTCTCTATGCCTTGAATAAATTTTTCATATTTTATTCCCTCTGGTTCCTTTCACTTAACCTTAGCAATGCCAGGTATCTGTGTCAAAAATGCAACCAACTTTAGCAGATGAAAAATGTCATCGTACTCCACCACAGAGAACTGCTGGTAACATGGAGATTAAAATCATCTATGCAGACTTCTATTGCAGTTCAAATTAATAGATGAATTCTACCCAGTGAGTAAATTTTACCACACTTCCTAATGGATTTAGAAACTACATCACCTTGATATTGAAACCCTGTGTGATAAGGATGAACTTTAAATACAACCTCATGCTTTCAGTACTATGCAGTATAATGTATTCAGTATTATTTCAGTATGATGCACAACAGTATTACATCAGCACCAATACCAAGCAAACAAATATAATTTTATTATTATATAAAAAATATTAAAACCATGACAAGGTAGCATTTATTCTTTAACTATGTCATCTTAACGTACTCTATGGTATTTCTAAAGTGTGTTTGGGATTATGTACTTTCATAGGCTCGGTCTCCTTCAAGCAATCAATACTAAAAAAAAGGGAGATGGGCAATCTTAGAAATGTCAAGGGGCCATTTTTCATTCCATTTCAAGGTAAGACCAAACAACAGTACATTGGTTCAATCCTGCTGCACAAGTGCCAGGGAAGAAGATATGCAAGTCCAACATCCTACAAAAGGATTCAATTTTAGCACAGTGGGCCCTACATCTGGCTAAAATATGCAGGTGTTTCTGAAACACAAACAATAACATGCAATTTAAAATAAACAAAACATAAAATTATACAAACTGCAATGTTCTGTCATTTTTATTTGTTTGGAAAAAAAATAAAAATTACTCTCCTGGTTTCCTTTCTTTTGTGATAATGTTGTCCTACAAGAATGGACACTGTTTCCCTAGGGGTAGGCTGAAGTTCTCTCAGCTCCTCCTGGTACCACTGTGATGACCTGCACTGCTCAGGGCTGTGATCTTGGATGCAGAGCACCATGGTTTTACCTTGAGGTCACAGCTCAAACTATGTACTTTGCTTCACAGTACTTAGTATGATCAATATGCCCTTTTGTTCAAAATGCTTTTAAGCATGAAGTGTCAGTATTATTTAAGGTGAATATCACATGGTAGAAGTAATTAATATCATGTGTGGAGTTGGAAAAAAGATGCTTTTTCTTTTGTGTATGCATTGGACGGCATCTTTACATTTGTAAAGTTCTACCCTCAGGGAAGATTTGTTCATAGGACTCATGGTTATCCATTGCCATGGCTCTTTATATCTAAAATGAGCTTGTTTAGATGGAAAATATGTGTTTAGATCTTGGGATATGGAAATTCCAGAAGCAGTATTGAAACTTTTTCAGCTTTTTGACACTGAGCTCTGTCTTGCAAAGCCCAAACCCTGGACATGCAACTAAGGGATAAATGAAACATGAAGCAGAAAACAGAGAGCTGAGGCACACAAAACTTAAGAAATTTGCCCACAGTCCAACAGGACATTTATAGCAAGGACAAGAACTAAACAGAGACTTTGTCACGTAGTATAAACACATTGCCAGCCTTCTTCCATCAGCTTATGCTTCTACTTCAGCTAAAAAATTAACCGTAAGTTTAAGCCAAGTTACAACAGCTGGAAAAAAATAGTGGTCCTTAGTTACTACAAAACCTCGTGTCACGAATCTGACAGAAATAAGTGGCTTGTTCTTCAACACACCAGTGGTTTTCTAGTTCATTCCCTCTTCTGCCTGATCTTTAACATATCCTAAATTGTACTCATGGGCCAGTTCAGTTCCTTAATATTATTTGCATTCAATAGTGCATATGCAAACAGTATTTTTAGTTAACATGCAATTTGGATAGGACTAGCATTCCAAATCCAACATTTATCTTGATTACTTAAAGCTAACTGTACCCACAGGCTCTAAAACGCCAGTTTGGAAACTGCTCTGGGCACAAGATAATATGAGATCACTAATTAACCAGGAAGTTTTAAAAGAAGATCTGATTTAGGTCCTGACTCAGCAAACAAATAATGTTAAGTGTGAGTAACCCCATGGAAAACATGTGAAGTCATTGCATAAATCACACAACATTAAGTGCATGCTGAAAGCACCTTGCTGAAATAGAGCCTAATTTAAAAGTCTCGTATTCTCTTTAATGGAGTGCACTCCAACCAAGTGCCTGGTGTGTTGTGGTTTCCTCTTCTCCGTGAGGGCAAATGGTCTGAACGCAGGGCCAAGAGCCAGGAATTCCTTCTTTCTTAATCTCCTTCTGAAACCCTCTGCGTTTTGGATGCGTCCACTAACATGACTGCATTGAAAAATGTGGATAAAAGTTCCTACTCAGCAACTTTCTCTACAAAACTACAGTTAGGATCAATTATTTGTTTAAAGGTCTGGGTGATTCACTGTTAAGGTCTCTTAATATACTAATAACAGATTTTCTACTGTCCTTAATCAACTTTCCAAACTTATGCATTCTGCGTATGCACCTTTTCCTCTATTGGGTTTTTGAGTTTCTAATTAATAAATGTCATTTAAGGGTTGTTTAAGCCCTGACATGCAGAGGAACAATGACTGAGGAGCTGCTTTTGCATTGCAAAGATCCTGCACAAAAGATTGATGAGATCCAGAAGTGGGCAGGTCTGCCAGGAGGCTCAGAGCTGACAGTCCTGTCAGGCAGGCCTTGGCACACACCTCGCACCAGCTCCACCGCACCAGCTCCACCACACCAGCTCTGTGCTCTGCAGCTGGACACCACAGATTCAGCACTCACATCTGCTCAGGAGTGATAGCCCTCATACCACCAACTTTTACCATGCCTTACAAAATTAAGAAAGTAGAAACAAGGCCAATAGGCACCTAAGGAGGTCTAACTTGTAGTGTCAGTGCCATGGTTTAGTTCTTCCTCAGGTGAGTAGCTCTTTCTGACGTTTTTCATCCCACTGATTTTAACGGAAATGCTCAGGTACTGACTGAGCTGGGCCCTACTGGATGCACGGCACAGGAGGAAATATCAGGAAAGGAAAATGGAGGACAGTTAAAGATCACAATTAGGATTTCTCTGTTTTTACATATCCTGGTGCGCCCTGTGATGGAGTGTCCATAACCAGTGATTGTTACTGAGAACTGCAACTTCAGGGAACAGTTAGAGACAAGCAGGCAGTAGGAACAGGAGGAAGAGCAATTTCTGAAGGAGGCTCTGATGTGAAGGATGAAGGTTAGAAAAAGAAGAGAATCCCATTGTTGTTCTCCTTAGCCAATGAAGAACAAAGACCTTGCTGTTCATACAAGCTCATGGCATCGACTGTGCACCAAAAGGAAGGGAACTTTGGGCAAAAAGGGGCCAAGCTGAAAAGGCAAGCATGGCTTGTACTAAACTGAGACACCTCTCTTGCTTAAGTCCTTTCCTAGTCTCTCATACTCTGAATTCAGACAACGATACAATAAAAACTTTAACACAAGCCTCCATTACTTCTCATAGCAGATATAAATGTTCCTCACCTGACCTCTGCAGTGTTACTTGGTAATAAGCAGGTAATGGAGGAATAAAATTCCAGGCTTTGAGACAGGACATTGCCATCTTTTCAGTCATGACTTAGATATTTGCAAACAGTATTTCCCGTACTGTTAGATGAGCATTCAGCTGATGCTTTTTTTTTTCTTATGCATTTTTCTCTTAAAAAATATTCAATAGTCTCTGAACAATGTAGGAACAGTAACTCCTGGTACTGTAATTAACAGAAAATGCACTCCCACCACTACAGGTGGAGGAAACTCTTTTTTTTTTTAATTGAGTTCCTGGGATAATATTTTTCAAAAATGCTCACAGAACTATAGCCTGAAAATTATAATTTAATTTGGAGCTTGAGCAAGACCTAACAGTCACAAGAGTGAAGAGGGAGAAAGAGAGACTGGCTTCCCTCCCCTCACTGCCTTTGAGATTTACTTGAATTTATTTTGAATTCAGGAATCTGTCAGCTCATTGTCTCACTCTGAGCCATTGGGAGCACAGGCGTGTGTGAGCTCCTCTGTGTGAAGGCAGCAAGGTGAAAATATTTTGCCTGATCACCATATTTAGGGGTCTGTCATATTCCCTGAACAAGCTACAATTTCACTCATGACTGAAGAAAGCCAGTAGAGCCACACAAATGTAAGCAGCTACATAATGGCTGCATCTGTTTTAATTTTTAGTGGCTTTACAAATAATGATTGTTATTAAAACAAAGTGTATTTTGTCACAGATGCTCCTAACAAAGACTAATTGGCTGCACAATTACCAGGCTTTGGCTGAATGGGCGCTGGTGCAGAAAGCTGAGTCTGCCCCAGTGCCCTGCTTGGGGTGGGGAAAGTCCAAGGGCCGTGATGGGCTCCCAGTTTAAGCCCCAAACAACAGTGTCAGAAATCCACCCTGCATGACCACAATCCACCAAGGAAAAAAAAAGCTTTAATTTGGCTCATTTTGGCGGTTAGATCTGAAGCTTTATTATGAGTGTGATAGAAGACACTCTCCAAGTTCCAAAAGTTTTGGGGAGTGTGATGCCAGAGGAGGTTTGTCTTGTGAACCCACACTTTACACAGTCCAGTAAAGCAACAAACACAGCAGCTGCCACAGGTCACTGTGTATTGATCCTAAGGAGAAGAAAGGGTGAAGCTGTGACCCTGCAAGCCACTCTTCAGTCCCACTTCTACTGTGCCCACAGCTTACAACGAAGGCTTTTATTCAAACAAAGCTTCTTTGCTTAACTTGCTTTTAAACAGTGATACCAAAACTTGTTCTCCAGTGAATAGTCTCATCCACCCAGGTTGCATGTGGTCTACATAACTGGAAGCCAGTGTTTTTTAGACAAACATTGATCTCTGAAAGCCTCTTATTACTTCAGTGAATCAGAACCAAACCCAACATTCTTCAGAAAATTGAGTGTTTAAAATTTTCCATAGTTTTAATTCAGCATGATTTGTCCTCCTTTAAAAGCAATTTTAATTACATTCCAGTTTTGAATTGATTTCCACAAGATGCATAAGTTATTATTCTTCATTTAGACTGTGTCACTGGAAACATTTCATTACATGATAAAAACCCCTACAAGCCTGTCTGGCCTCAGGGTAGAAATGACTGGAATGACATCTCTGTATTTTTAGTTCAAGAATTAAGTGTGTATGGGCTGCAGCTCCAGTCCCTTGTGGCAGGCATCCTCCAGGAGGACATGGCACAGCAGGCATCACAAAAAAAGGAAAGCTGGTGATGGAAAGCGGGCAAGATACTAATGACAGCCAAATTTGCTCTGAATTTTACAGGCACATGGAAAACCCCATAGTAAAACCATGCCGAGCCTTAAAAGAAAAGTAGGAACAACCAGCTGGTACATCTGGTGGAATTGCAATAATCCATGGGAATATAAAGTGTCAGATAATTGCCAAGTATTTCTGCAACAGAACCTGCTTCAGGAAGGTTGAGGCAACTGCAGCAAATGGACTCTTGTCTGTGGGTGCACAGAACTGATAAGCTTTAGCTACCAGAGCTGCTGGGCTGTATTCTCTGCTCTAGGATACATATGTTCAGGCATGAAAAACACCTCCTTCACTCAGCACTGATACTACATTTGAGTGGAGGTTATTCAGCATCTAAATTATACGCTCAGCAAGATCACCTCCATTTTGATAATTGCCTTATGAATGCATAACACAGCAGCGTGGGGATTTGTATTCCCAGGAATGTCTGCTATCAGGCATCAATCGTTAGTCTGCCGAGGATGTGGCTCACCAGTTGATAAAGAAGAGGCACACAGCACTCTTTGAAGATTTTCAGCAGGAATCTTATCCTCCCTGGTTTCACTGGGCTCTTGCCCCACAGATGCTGGCCCAGAAGTAAATTCTAGGCATGACCCTGTGTTGTATGTGATATAACAAATTTCCCAGGGGCTGTGTAGGGAAAGGTCAGGTCTTGGTACAATTTTTGCAACCTGGTAGAGAGTACAGCCCTGCACCCTTCTCATAGAGGATGCAGTGTGCAACACTCTCTGCCCTTGCTAACACCCCCAGTCAGTGGAAAGGAACATTTTAGAGACACTGCTGGTATTGTTGAGGTAAAAAAAAGAAAAATCCATCTATTATAAATTCTTTACTTAAGGCTTGCAAATTACTTCTCTCCATAGGGTGCATAAGGAAACAGGATCTGGCATCCCTGAAGTGAAAAAGACCTCAATTACTCATCACTCCCTTAACCTCAGATACCCCAGTAATTGCTGTGAGTCAGTGAGGCACTTCCAGTAAGTGCTCCACACAGGGGCTGATATGCTCTCTGCTCTTTTCCAAAATAGCAAGCACTTGAGTGGGAGCAGTGCTGATGTGTGCACGCAGCTCCCAGGCAGAGATGGGGTGGAGGGGTCGGGGAGGGGAAGCTGGGTGCCTGCTCTTCACCGGGCTCAGGGGGAGAGCACAGCCCCCTGCACTGCAAGGTGTAACTTTAAAGATGGCGCCAGAGATGAATGTGTTACACTGAGGAAGGAGAACCTAAAGAAGGAGAGTTTCTGATGTGCATTCATCCCTCAGAGCCACAGCAGTAATTATCACTGATTAGAGGAAGTGGAGTGATAAGCTGGCCACAAAGGCAGTGGTCTCTCACTTCACAAGGGGGAGAGCAGGTGCAGTGACTTCAGCAGCACAGCACAGGTCCAGAAAGCACTTTTGAAGAAATCTCCCAACTGCTCCCATTTACTGTGCTTTGATTTGTGCTGCCAAGAGTGCTCACGGGCACCCAAAGTGCATCCTTTGGGATGATGCTGCAATGACTGATGCACACACCCCACAAATGGGTGCTACGAGGCATTCATGGGGCCACTCCAAAGTGCAACAACTGAAATGCACAATGTGGAAACATCAGCTCCTTCACACCAACCCGCTCTCAGTACAGGGTCACTCGCTCTTTCACACTATTTGCCACTGTCCATGTAGCAGCATGTACCAGTTGGGAATTCCTCAGCATTTCTGAGTGTCCTGAGCTCCAAATGCAGGAACAGCATATGGCCCCTTCCACCAAATGCATTTTTCAAGACTTTAAGCCCATGCTAACTCTTCTCTATCACTTAGCTGTGGATTGGAAAGTGCTGAGCATAGCTAGAAAGGGAACAAAAGGATTGGTCAAATAGATGGTTTCCTTCAGAAGGAAAGAGGACATTCAGATCTTATCGAATCTGAGGCATGCAAAAATTTTCTACTCTAAGAATTACAGGCCCAGAGAGGAAATGCCTGTTGTCGCCACATTACAGCCTGTGGCTACTAAACTTGCGGAAGAGGGGACAGTCATGCACAGATCTCCATCATCCCAAGATTATGCTCTGAGTTTGGGAAAGTTCAGTGCTTTTTATTCTTTCTACCTTTTTTTTTCTCTTTCCTCTGCACACAGCTATGACAGAATTTTATTCTACAGTATTAGATTAATGAAAATTTCTCTCACATTTTGCTACAAACCCCTGAACACTTAAAGAAGAGATGAAGCCATCACAGGAGGTTGTTTCGTTCAGAGGCTTGAACAACTGCAAGGGTTGCTGCCCCTCTCTCCTAAAAGGGCTGTGCTTTTTGAGATGTTTTTTCATGGCCTTGTTGCCAACTTAGGTAAGAGCTGTTCTTCCAAGTCATCTCAGCATGACTTCAACTGGAGCATTTTCACTGCACAACCCAAACTTTTGGCTTCCTTGAGGCTCCGTCCTGTTTGGCATCTTTCCCTAACAGAAATGCACCTTCAATCCATACTCCTGCAAATATTAAGTCTATACATGTGGCCCTGATTTGCAACCTCTCTGCAACTCCACTTCTGAAACTGGGCCATTTGTTCAGTGGAAGGGCCAAAGTTATTACTGCAGGTAACCACAAGTCAGAGCTGCAAATCAGCATAGAGATGATTAATCAGTAGAAGAAGTAACAGTCAAGAACCCAGATACAGATCCCATAAAACCAGCACTTTGCCAAACTGCTTAGGCCAAAAATCCTTCAGCAGATGCCTTATGAGTAACTTTTTAGAAAACATAATTTGAAAACCATTGGACAGATCAGCAACCAAAAGATAACACCACTGAAAGTCTGAACTCTGAGGGTTTTCTTTTTTTTCTGTAAAGAAGCAGGACCATATTCTGTTCTCATTTAGAACCATAAGGATGGCTGCTGCCAGCAAACAGCCATTCAAGATTTATATTCACAAAACACAGAAAAATTTCAGGTAATTTCTGTAGCTGAATTTTTTGTCCTTGGACACAAAGAAAAAGCTAGGATAAAATCTCAACAGTATTAGGATAGCATGGGAACAAGAGAAGTTTTCTTATGTCTCAGACTATTACAACAAAAGCAGAGTTAGAAAGCATAGAGGGGAGCTGGCTTGCAGATGAACATAGAGATAAATCAGTGTGTGGCTGGGATGGACCAGAGCAGTCAGTAAATTTCCACCTTCTTGTGCTGGATCTCTTCATTTCATTCTCAGTTATCAAAAAATCCATTTGAAAACTAGGAGCAAGTACACACTATAGAATGGAGCAGGAGAGAGTAAAGAGACAATAAGTGAATTACAGCATTTGGGAAATGAAGGCATCCCAATCTCTTCCATCAGAACTACAAGAGATTCATTAAATTGGCACTGGGCCACCTGGAACAAGCGGAATTAGTTGAATAATGAAATGTTAATTCTTCAGTTCTGCCTTCTATTTTACCCAATCAACTGTTTACAAATACTCCATAACTTTGCCACACACCAAAAAAAAAAAGCCCCAAAAAACAACCAACCAAAGAGTCCCCAGAGATACAGATATACTGGAGAGAGGCCAGAAAAGAAGAGTGCAAATGTGCAGAGGTCCAGAGCACACAAGGTCCTGGGAAAGGCTGAAAGAGCTGGGGTTATTTCATCCGAGAGGACTATGGAAAGACATGCTATGGGTTTTCAAACAAGTTCATGAAAGGACAGCTTCAAACTTGCAGATTGCTGTTTAAATTTCTGCATATGAGATAAAGTTTAAGGAAAAACATTTGAAAAAGTGCTGGAACAGATGCCACTGCAAGGGCTGTGGCCATCTCCTCGCTGGAGCTGCCAGGTATAACACAAGAGTCACTGTCCCCACCATGAAGTAGGGGATAGACGAGACAACCTCTTGAGGTCCATATTTTCTGATTTGGTCTGCAAAAATGTGCCACCAACTCTGGTAAGCAAGGTTTCAAAAGGTGATATGTTGATGCTGAACAACAGCCCCCACCAGTGTCCCCTGTCTGAGGTGCTGGCCTTTCATATGCCTCTGGTGAGACAAAAGAGGAGTGTCCCCCTATGCAACATCCAGTTGTGAGACATCAGACACTTAACAGCATCATCTTCGTGACAAAGCTGAACCACAACTAAAGGATCCCAGAAGTCTCTTAATCAATACGTGTTTCCTTAAAATAGCCTTATAATTGATTTTGCAGTGGTGGTATTATAATGATTTAAACATGCGAAGGGTCATTTTAGGTAACTCTCCAAAGGGTAGCCTCCATTACCTGCAAGTTTGAGAAATATCCATTACAGATATCCTTTAAACTTGGTAATGAGCCATATTTAATAGGTTGTGGGGTTTTTATATAAGTAAATTTGAAACAGATTCTCCAAGTAATGAGCCAGAGTTGGCGAGCTAGAATTTCACCATGTGGCTGAACGCTGGCATCACAAGTACGTGGGGGTGCTCAGGGCCCTGCGTCTGTCCCAGGCATTTGGCAAAGAGCCGCTATTCTGTTTCTGCTGCCACATGAGGCTTTTATGTTCACAGAATTTAAATGTTTCCTGTTCCTGCCCATCCATTTATCATTTTCTGAATGAAAATCTAACAAAAATTTTAACAAGCACATAGTTATTTCAGGCATCTCAGTTTTAGGCACCACCTAGAGACAATGGATACAAGAACCTGAAATATATGTTACTCATTCTGGCACTTGAATCTCAAATTAGATCTGTCTAACCAAAGGGCAAGTTTAACTGCATACTTGAATAAAAACATTGGGAATAATTCTGGACATGACTACATAGCACTGTCTCTACCATGATGTATCTATAATCTGCTTTTCCCCTAGGTATCCCTTGGGCACAGTTAAAACCAAAGAGCATTTTACTGAATTTTGCAGCTCTGATTATCCTGTGCTTAATCAACCTTTGCTCTTCTAGATTTCCCAGTTTGCAAAACTAATTATAATGAATTGGCCAGCATGTATGAGCACTGCTGCCCTTCACCATCCTGAAAAGGACTGCCCAAATATCTACTACAGGTCAGCTATAAGTTAATAAGCCCAGACAAATTTGAACAGATGTTGCTAGCAAAGGTCTTGTGCTTTTGGAACAGGAGGACAATACTCATCCTTGATGCCCTGCCGGAATTAGACTTATCTTCTACTGCAGATAAGAGATCCACTGTTTAGATAGATAGAAGATACATACATACATAAATATCTTCTAGGCATCTAAGGACTGATTTTTTTTAATTATGAGTATTATCATAATTAATCATAGTTGATGTGCTCTGTTTATTCACATTGTTGGGGGAATATAATAGGCACCCCCAAGCATGTAATAAATACATGCTTCCTACCATCTGATTGGGAGAGAGCAACAAACTACTGCTAGTTTTAAAGGAGATGTGTACAGAGTTTAAAAGGGAAAATCTATGGTGAAAAATTACACCACTACATGACTGAGTACGGTAAAGCACTCAAGTGAAAAAGACTTACACTCAGCCTTGCAGCAACACTTAACATTTTTTTACTCTACAGAGCCAGATGTCTGTCCCCGAGTATTTTTGCCTCTCTCATCTAGATTATAACTCCTGCAGAATAAAAACTGTCACCATCAACATAAAAAGAACTCTTGACTGCTGACCCGATTTTTTTTTTGTCCCCTAGAAAACAACCATTTGAAACTCTGATTAAATGGGATGCGCAGGAACCTCTTCTCCCCAGCGGTGACAGAAATAGCTTTTCTGAGCAAGCACGTCAAGAGTAAACACAAGCTGCTACAATAAAAGAGAAAGTTTGATTTCGTAATTCTTCCTTGTGCAAGGAAGCCTTTTAAAGAGAGTATTAGGTTAGCCAGGACCCTAGACAAAGCAGGGGAAGTCCCATGGCAGGCACACAGTAAATGGCAGCCCCATTAACATTAGGTCATAACCCCTGTGTCGCTGAGCCTTTGTGTGCTCGGAGCTGCCGGCAGCTGTTCAGGGCAGCACATGGCACAGAGAAAGGCAGCAGCCAGCAAGGGGTTAAATCGCTGCTTTGGGCTCCTTTTGCTGGAAGCAGCACCCCTTGAACTTGCTATTATCTTCCTGCCGTCCCCTCCAGACCTGTCCAAAAACACAGGCGGGTGATGTAGGCCTCTGAAATCAATGTAACCATGCCAGGTGCTTTCCAATCTAATATAGCTGTGCCTTTCCTGAATTGCCTTTAAAATGGTCAGTAGTTTCTAGCACTTGTATCAGAAATGCACCACTGGGACTTGTTCAAAGACACCATCAGTTTAGCACACAGATATTCTACTCATGTATTCTGATTTACTGAGATTCTTTTTTCAATGAAGAAAAAATACATTTGTAAATCCAGAATTTTGAATTCCTCCCTTCAAAACAGCAAGTAAATCAGCATGCTGCTTCACACCCCAATTACAAGTTTATCTCAACATCGGATGTGTCATAAACACTATCCACAGAATCTTTAAGCAACAAAAACAAGCATTCTTTAGTCTCATGACTTTTCTCAAGGTGCTGGCAACACATTATTGCTGAATAGAATGTATTCCTGAAGTCCAAACGTTGCACATAATTAAAAGATGCAGCTTTTTTGGACCATCTTGTGGCTGTCACCAAAAAGCATGACACTATCTTCCTATCAGGAGTTCATATTTATTCCTGAGAAACAACACACACGGGATGGAGCTGATAAATAATTCAAAAGGGAAATACTCTTTTACTACGACTAGGAAAGCACACACTCAGAATGGAAAGAACAGGATAAAAAAACAGGAGAAGGAACAAAGTTGTGCTGGAAATTACTTCTGTGGGATGTCACAATGGCTTTGCACAGGGTAAAACAACTTCCTTCATAACACACTCCTACATCCTCACGGTCTGCAGGGGAACTTACACCAAGGGGCCTTGGAAACCAGAGGAATATAAAATGAAAAGTAAAACTGCACAGCTATCTCTAATTGCCAAGTTTTCCTCCATGTGTTACTCCTGGTCAGAGATGTGATTTTATACCAACACAGTTACAACGACAGTGTCCCAGCGTAAGCCCTACGGTGGCACCACTGGATGACTGCAGTGCTCCCCTCTGTCCATGCAGGTGGATCGTGCCCTGGACAACAGCCTCTTCTGTGAAAAGCACCTTCAGCCACCCAATCTACATTACGGAGTGATGCGCTGCTTTAGTAGCACTGCTGGTGTTACTGGTGACACAACTCCCCTAGAGACAAGGCCTTAGGAAACTACCGTGGGTGTCTGGCAAACTCAGTAGACGATGTGTCCGGCACCATGAAAGAGCCGTAATCGGAGTTTGCTGCTGAAACACTACAGACTGGGCTCCCCACTGCTCTGCAGAGCATAACGTCAGCAGCAACACAGCCAGCAAGCAGATTGCTGTGCGCTTGAGACAAAACAGAAACTTTTCCAAAAAAAAAAAAAAAGGCAAGAAAAAAAAAATTCCCATCACACTTGCATTCATCAGACATAAAAACTGTCTTGTTTTCTATTAAGACCTTGCCTTAATCTGGTAAAATCAGACATTTTGCTTTATGGAACAGGCCTGGCACAAACTTTCCTTGCCCTGCTCCTTGCACAGGACAGCACGAGGTTCAAGACCTCATACTCTTCAGTCATTCACTGCTTTCCAAATACGCTTGCCATTAATTCCCCCATTCTATCCCTCGAGTCCTACATAAAAGCTTCTCAGCCATTAGTAACTATTAACTGAGTCTAATCAAATACTTTAGCTGAGTTTGAATGCTGCTATTCAGTTTGGGATGTTTAAACATAATTACAGGCAGCAAGACTTTTTGACATAACAAATATTTTTTAATAACATTACCAGAATGGTTAGTTCTGTTTTCACTGTGAAAGCAAACAGAGCAGTTCCAGCTGGAAAGTTAACATTTATCCTTGCAGTAGGGTAAAAAAGACTCTGGCAGCCACGCAGCCAAGGAAACTGCTTCCACGAACCAAGGAGAGATGGTGCTTCCAAGGACACACTCCTACAGCCAGCTTTTCTGCAGTTCAGAGCAATGAACCATTACAAAACTTCATGTACTCATAGTTCGTTCCCTTCTATAATTTTTTCCCCCTAATTTCTTCACAATATCCTTCTTCTCACTCACCCTTTGACAGTCATCAGGTTGAGCTTTGATGAAAATTATTATTTCTTCAGGAAGGGAAATCCTGAGTTACTCAACACGGAAAATCTTCCAACACTTAAGAGGATAGCCTAACGCTGAGCACAGAGGGGTCGGAGGGGGAAGGTTCATGCTAAAAACCTTTGTGATCAGAACCCACAA
The DNA here is from genome assembly GCA_013396655.1 of Campylorhamphus procurvoides. Lineage (NCBI taxonomy): Eukaryota > Metazoa > Chordata > Aves > Passeriformes > Dendrocolaptidae > Campylorhamphus > Campylorhamphus procurvoides. The sequence continues at coordinate 557,625 of WBMV01002074.1, forward strand.
CAATAGGGTGGGGTTTTTTCACTTAGGCTCACTGTTTAAATTGTATTCTACTGCAAGGAGTCTGGGCGCCTTTCAAATGTAAATATTTTACAAGAGAATACCATATGGGAGACTCAGCTGTTTGTTTTTATTAGGAAAAAAAAAACTAAATCCTTTCATTTTGCAAAGATTTCTTTTTTAAAGTCCAACTCGTAGTTACATGCCAACATTTGACTTATCTCAATTCAAATTAATCCCTAAGTAGTTACAGGAAGTGTTTGAAGTTGGGGTTTTGCAGTTGTTAAGCGCTTAAAGAAGTTGTAAAAGAAATCAAGATTGCAATATGCTTATATATCAGTATTTTCCCGTGTTTGATAAAAACCCAAAACACACTGACTCCTTACATATTACTATAGGTGGTATATTTAGAGTTTGATACAGCATGATGATACTGTACATAAGTAATAACTACAAAAATAAACCTACCTGGCCCAAAATCATAGACCAGCAAAAGCTCCAGAGTTACTAATTCACTTGTCAAATTAAGCTCCTAATTTTGCTTACAGATTACTCAAATAAAGCCTTGCAGATTATCTCAAATGTGTTGCTGCTTAGAATATTTTGCCAAAAAAATACTCATATGGTGAGTCAGGGCAGAAAAAAAAATTCATTTATGCAGTCTTTAAAGGCTGGTTTGCCCAGGACACACAAAGAGCCGTGAGCAGGAACAGAACATCCATATCCACAGGATTCATGCCCACAGATCCTAAGCAATTACTTCTGTTTTTTGAGAGAGGACTCACTGTGCTGGTCTCTTGAGACCAGCGAGGATATACATGCACATGTTTATTTATCTATTTATCCTACTAACTCTTTGCTTCTTATCATCATATTTACCACAGGAAAAAAAAAGTCACAAAGAAACAAGCATCATTCTGGAGAACATCCATGCTGGACAACTGTACCTGTTGGCCCTACGTCCAGCCCCAGGAAGAACTGACACCACTCCAGGAACCTCAGAGAGAGGGTATAACATTCAAGTACCTGACAAGTGATACTTCTCCAGGGTGCTGTTCCAGCAAACAGTAGTTTCAGAGTTTTCCCTGAAACAAATTCTAATTAAACTGTTTTGCAAATTTTTTTCGTTGGTGTTCCTTTAATCCCTCTCTGAATCCATTTATAAGCCTACAACCTCCTGAGACAATGAAGTCTCTAGTTTAATTATGTGCTGGGCAGAAAAACTATTTCCTTCGCTTTAATGGTTCCCTGTCGTGCAAGATGCCCTCAGACTTGTGAAATGCACTACACCCTACAAAGCCAGCCAAGAGTAAAGGTTTTAATAGGAGGTCCAAAAGTGCAGAAGCTGAAAAGTGCTGAGAGGTTCATCTCCAAGGCTCTGGGAACCAATTGCTGCCTGGGGCTGTGCACTAAAGAGGGGTGGAGGGTAGAAAGGGAAAGGAAACCTCCTTTTGAAGGAAACAAGCTTATACCCAAGAAAACATCAAATTTTTTATCAGCTAGAGCAGCTCAGTGAGCAGGTCTGAACATCAGAAACCAACCACTAAATCATCATTTCACTCACCAGGCTGTCAGCACCCAAAGCCCTCAGCTTTGCAGCAGCTGCTCCACTGCAACCTTCCTCACACACTATTGAAGGCCAGGTAAACCCTCCCTCCCTTTCCCATACATCAGCCAAACACTTCCCGCTCCTCCTTATGTTCCTGCTGCTGTCCCTCTCACCCCAGCCACCTTGGGGTTTATTTGATTCCCAGAAAACAAAGGCTATAACCGGTGGTACAGTGTTGGGTGGGGAAGGCTGCTCTCTTCTTGAGGATCCACACTACCCACACAGATGGGAGAGCAGTTTCCCCATCCCTGCTGTTCCAAACCACAGCAGCAGCTATTTGCCTTTTCACTACTGTTTGTGTTATGGCAGCAGCTGAAGCTTTCAACCAAAACGGAGCTCGCCACCATACACATGGTAAAAACAACATCCCCCCCAGACAGCTGAATATCTGAAATAAGATGACAAGCAATGACTGAGAGAGTTCAGGTCAGCACCTCCGAGTCCCACACAGGGAACAGTATGGAGCCACCCACGCTGCTGCAGGTGAGCAGACCCCATTTTGTCCCAGAGGAAGGGTATTATTTCCATGAGTTACACCCATTTGGCATTCCCTGTGGGAGGCTGTAATTCAGCACAGCACTTCTGCACTGGCCTGAAGGTGCAATACTGTTATGGACTGACCACAGAGCAAACATTAATTATAGCCCTCAATATAGCTGGCATGCATGGGTCAAGACGGGAAGTCCGTCTCCCAAAATAGACAGGCTTGGTGCAGACCCTGAAGAACAGCACAAACTTCAGAGCAATGAGTTTGCTTAGTGTACATCTCCATAAGGTAAATCTCACTGATGCCCATTTATCCCACCATGTGCTCTCTGGGATTGTGTTTTCTCCCTGATGCAGGCAACTTGTTCCTGCAGTACCAACTCAGCACACTCTTCTATGGAGTAAAATCTCTTCCTGGGGGAAGGCTGAAACCCAAAGTCACTTGGGCAGTACCCTTCCATGTCGCCACACCTGCAGTGCCACAAACCACTGTTACAGCACACTGCTCATGCTTCTCCCTAACACAGCACCCTCCCAAAAGGCACCTGCAGGCTTTTCCTGAAGCAAGCGACAGTGGCAAAGCCTTTCTATGACAGGCTGGTAAAATGTAGTCCTACTACAAACACTGCATCCTAACACTGATTTACACTAAAAAGAAGCAATCCACATGTTACAGCCTGTTTAGTAATGGCACTGAAAAGCCAGTCCACATGAGGGCAGTTGCCTTTTCAGTGGGTTTGTGTTTGAAATTCAGTGGTAGTACTCAGCAAGGAAAGAAAAAGTTTTAAAAGATAAGAAAGCAGGATTTCTCTGGCCAATTGGCAACAGAGGGGTTACTGGCATTCAAATGTGTGCTCCAGGCAAGAGCTGACTTTCTGACACTGTGCCCCAAACCATGCTGTTTTTATAATAACATCATTCAGGCATCAGTCGTGAGGTGGAAGATTACACTGAAATAGTACTCCCCATACTGTATCTTTTTCATTTGCATCATTTACTGCTGGCCATCTGAAAAGAAAGAATGGCTTATGTAAGAGATTTACCCAGGTCTGGAAATGTTTTTCATTTCTCCTTCAACACAAAATCTTTCTTCTTATAAAGGGAAAGCCAATGTTTTTTCAAAGTTGGACTATACAAATTCAGACATTTCCTCTTTCTGGTTGAAGTAATGAGTAAGTGTAAGAGGAATTGTCACTTTAGCCTCATGTTTGGGTTAAGATCACAAATATTCTCTTAAATAGTAATGAAAAAACAGTATCTGTGGAAAGGGGATGTCTCCAGAATGATCTCCTTTGCCTACAAATAACAAATCTACCTGTAATGACACAGGGACTCTCTAAATTTAGTGTTTTCAGGAATGACGCAGGACCTTACAAGTCTATTCCTCCTGCCAACACAGATGGCTGCACATTTGAGGCTGTATTTGAAGAGGCTGCCCAAGGTCCCACCACTGGTGTGGTTACCATAGCCCTGCTGTGATGGCACTGAACTAGCACTGGGCTTCAGGAGGCACCTGATGGCACAGAAACCTATCTGAGAGCTAATGCTGATGGATGTACACCTCAGGGCACAGGAGAGATTCAGTATGTAACTCAACAGCTCTTCTCAACCCCTGAACTCACTGCATTTGGGTATTAGCCTACTTCATTGAGCATAGTTACTTATTTCAAAGGTGTAGGACTGTATGCCAGCTCCATCTCAGTTCTTTCCTCCAGCACTCTGACAGATTGTATTGAAGTGTTTATTAGGACTGATAAACATCAAGTGACATTTGCTGAGGTTTCTTAAGACTATTTGCAGCCCTCCTTGTCAATATGAAACATCAGTTTTGCTTTCAGGCCACAGGTCCTTTCCCAGCTCAGGACTGAGTCAGGCTGAAATTTCCAAGAAAGCCAGGGGAAGGTAAAACAGCATTGAGTTCTTACTGAAAATAAAGAGAGATGGATAATCAGAGCCTTGCAAATCCCAGTGAGGATGCGTGCCATGTAACATGGGTCACGGGGCCCTCAAGAAGCCCAACCAGGGGCAGCCACTGCTGATGGGACACAGGTACCCACTGGCACAATGTGCTGCACTGCTGTGACTCTGATGTCACAGTAACTGGAGCAGCAGCTCCAAGACTGCAAGACAAATATTAAAAAAAGGATCCAGGTAGGGGCAGAGGGATGCCTTAGGTTTCCCTCTTAAATAAAAACCTGCTGAGAAGCAGCATGCAGATGTGCAGGACAATGTCCTCCAAGGGTTATCTTCTCCCCTTGAAGGTTACCTGGTGACCAACATCTCCTGATCCTGTCCTGAAGTTACCCTTAACCTTAAAATGCTCCAGAGAGGTACAGAGAGCAGGAGTGTCACCTGCCAGCCTTTAGAACTTCATAACACAATCTCCACTTCTCACAATTTGTATGCCTTGCATATTAAGACGTAGATTTCCTCCTCGTAGGTGAGGCTTATACCTCTCTTCCCAGGTACGATGAAATGAACAGTTCATATTGTAACAGGACCCTGAATGAGACAGTCCATATAGACCATAATACCAACAACACAACTGTGTGTGACAACATGATCTCCACCTCTCTGCTGTCTGGATTGTGGATGGGACCCACTCCCTGCCAAATGTAGCTATTGGTTGCAATATGTGTGAGGAACATTTGGTGAATAACTACAAGTTACAGTTCAGATTTACATTTATAATAATGAAAAAAATGAAACCAGTAAGTTTCCAATGTAAGAGCTTTAAAGTCATCAGAGCAGAAATTGTTATTATGAATCCAAGTTTCTACATAGGCCATTGCTCCCATATCCACCAGTATGCAATGAGCAATCAGAGAAGTTATTCCAAAAAAAGGAAAATACGTTTTGTGTAAGTGATAAATTCACTGCAAAATATTTTCAGTAAGTTATTATTAACAGCATGTTCCCCACTTAGGACTCAAGTGCCATCAAATAAATATATGCTGCTGTTACCAATTGGAAAACTGGCTTTGTATGTGTTTATTGGAGTTATAAGAGCACTAGTGTCCAGGTGTAGAGGTTATAATTTTGGCAAGAAACGACTTACTACTTCTGGAGGTACTTAACCAACATAAGCATAATTTGGCATGCTGTTGCCCCTGGTACCAGGCAACATGGAGAGGACTGTGTGCCTCAGCTGCAGCAGTTAATGCAGCAAAGCACAGATTTCAAAAGGCATTTTGGCATGTGACTCATTAATTTAAGAGTTTACTCATGGACAGTTATCAAAGTACTTATGAGGCTACAGCACTCACTCCATAACCTGTGTCCACACGACCTACTTCATGTTCACTGCATGACTTTATAAGTCTTTATTAATGATAAATAAATAAAATTATTAGAATTAAAACTCTGTCTGCTGTCATTAGCTCATATGGGATTGATCTCAAACACCAGGAATGCGACACCACAAAAACTATCAAGGAAAGCGGAAAAGAAAAATCAAGTCAATTCTTCCAAACATAGCAGGAACCTGGGGAGTATATTATGCTAACACGACATGACATTATTCATACCAATGACAGAAAGAAGTGAGGCTGGAAAGAGCTATTCCCTGGTGTGCAATACTTTTTTGGTTAGTTCAAACTATAGAGGATATAGTTAACAGTTATTACTTCAGAGAGATGCCATGAGGCCAGTCTCTTATGAGCTAGTGTAGTACCAAGGCTTCCCCAACTGATTAAAGAGATCATAAAGGCTTTCCTCCAAATTCCCAAAAACATTTTTTTAAAAGAAAAACCTTTAAATCACAAGTTTACAGATCCTCTCTATTTAATCACTGTAAATATCTGTAAACGTAAGTGTAAATCCACTGTAAATGTCACTGAAATATCAGACAAGATACTTGCATGACAAGAGGGAATCAATTTTTCCTCTTTCCCTGGAGTCCCTTTGGTTTTCAGTTTCATTTGTCACGCTGCTATCAACTTTATCCTGGCCAGATGATGTTATAATTAAACACCCTGAGATTCTCAAGCCCTCATGATGCCCAACTCTCTCTCCTTCCCATCCAGCAACTCAAGCACAGGCATCAGAGCAGGACAGAGCTCATGCTGGGAGCCCGGCACAGGCACTGGGCACGTGCTTTTCCTGCCACATGGCCAGAGGGGTGCCTGTCTCCTCCCAAAATATCCACTTCATCAGAACATATTCACAATGGTAATCACTAGGACACAATCTGTTTCAGTGTTTAATAACTCCATCATTATGCTGTGAATTTGCTATGGTCATTCACATCTAACATGAGTGGGAACATGATTCGAGCATTGAAGCTGTAATGATGCCAATTTGTAACATCCTCCTGATGATGATAGTTGGCAGTTAAGTTTTGGGGAAAAATTTCTTACTATATGATACAAGATCTGTCCAGAATTATTCTTCTGCCTTTAATATTATGCCCTTTGACATTTATAGTTTACTAACAATAGCTTCAGACTCAACACTTTGACTGATACTTTGTCATGTTTTTATCCTCACAAGGTGTAAGAAGGCATGTAATTCAGATTTGGCAGCTACAGGTAATCATTTAGCAGATTAGGTTCTGGTAGCCAAGAACAAACAAGGAACATTACGCCAGTGAATTTCATCCATTACAAGAAGAAAGCAAGGATGTGTTCTACTGGATAGTTTTTGCAGTAAATTTGCAGTAGTGAAAGTGAGGAATGTGACCCCCACTGAGAGAGGCTCTTACAATAACATCCAAAAGATCATCATGCCTTGTGCACACAGCTCCATCAAAATCACAGGGATCCCTGAGCTGAAGTGCAAATTGGGAATCCAACCTAAAAAGTCCATGCAGTGAGACATGCCAGGAACTGTTAATTGTTAAATGAACAATTGCTGGACTTGTTAATTTCTATTATGATGCAAGGAATCTCATCTTCAAATGAACTTCTTTATCCAGAAGGTAGCAAACAAAACAAACCTCTGAGCATTGCAGCACTAGGTGTAATCAACCTATCAGACAGCATTAACTTAAAACAATGGCTCAGATATCACTAAGCCTCTTACAGGAGTTCAAGTCAAATCCAGACATATTTGGATTACATGGCACTTTGGGAAATACAGTAGTAGGGGATCATTTTCCTTCCAATCAAACTCAAAGAATATGATTTTTTTTTTCTCTTACAAGAAAAGAAGAAAAAAAAAGGAAAAAAAAAAAGAAGAAAAAAAAAAAAGAATAACTGCATTGGCCTTGTGTAAAATTGCTCAACTGAACCAACTTGTAGCCAGCCTGGAAAATCAGTGACTCTCTGCCAAGCCACGTGTGAGTAATGGTCCTTGTCTGCTGCTCCTGAGGCTGGAAGTGCTCAAGAGGCAACAGAAGCCACTCATTTCAGAGAAATGTGCATCTCATCTTGTTCAGCAGTAGCCCACTTTGGCCTCAGTACTGGGGTATGGAAGCTGGAAACTAGATAAGGAAAAGTGTTGGCAAGACTTGAAGAAAGGCTTGTCATGATCTTCTGTGCTTTCAAGCTGGTTTATTTTCTCACAAATGTTGAGGGCTGGTGCAGGAAGTCCATCAAAAAGGAAGGAGAATGGCAAGCCCGCCCAGCCCAGAGAGCTGGAGCTCAGCATCTGGCTCAAAGTCCTGGATGCTCCACCACTGGGCATGCACATGTGTAAAGCAGACCCAGAGCCTCACATGAGCGCAAGCAACAAACATGTCGATTTCCATTTATGTCAACAAGGGCTGCAGAGATTCAGGATGTCTGAAAGTAGGCATGTGTTAAAGACACATCCATATATGGATTGAAATGTCCAAGTTTTTTAGAATCTTGCCTTGAAAATACTGGCCCTTTCCCCTCAGAACTGTTAGCACCAGATAACTCTTCAGATTGAAGCGAGAGATTTCTCTTTTACTTCATTCTTGTAACAATGTAGCACTGCTGCCTTCAAACGAATTATAACAAGAGTAAATCCAAGTGTTAACAGTGAGAATTTAGGCCCTAAAATTATATTTAGGAACTAAACACCGCTGAAGTAAATAAACCAGAAGACTCGCCTAAGAGAGCAATTTAACCAGCACTGTCTGTGCCTTTGCTGGGCTGTAAAGACAGACTTGAGGATGTTGTGACAAAACTCAGCTTGAAGCTATTAATTCTCCAAACACTGACATACTGTGACGTTGATCTGAAAGCTGTGAATTAGGAGATGGAAAGAATCCGGACTTTCAGATTTCATCACTTGTTTTCATGGTGGGGGGATAAGTTTTGCTTTGCCCATCAGAGGACTGTTTTGTCTTCAGGAAGAGCTTTCCTTTTGTTCAGGATTGCCAAACTCCTGTGTGGTGTTGTTCAGCCCTGCACTGTGACTCTGTCAGTTGGACTACATGGTTTGTACAGCTGTTAAGAGCCACTACAGTAAAACACTGAGATTAAAAGTAAAGCAGCATCACTGCAAACTTCACCTCAAGCTGCAAGTTAAATTCTTTTTTTTTTTTTCCTGGCTCATGCATGATCAGTAACAATACAAATCCTGCCAGGTCCAGTGCTGTGTAAATCCACTGCTCATTAATTATGTCTCCTGTTTCATCTGGCCAACACTATTTCCTTCTCTGGGTTGTACATGTGTCACTGGGAGCATAATTTGAAGACAATGAGTTTGTAAATTTGAAGACAATGAGTTTATACAGGTGATTTTGCAAGATAAATGCAGGTAGCAGTAGTTCTGACAGTGCAAAAACATGGAAAACTTTCAGGATTTTTGGCCAGAGTTGGGAAAGGTCTGTGGAGCAGAGTAAAAAACTCCAAGACCTGACTTTCACAATGTGCACTGAGCAGATCTCCGGGGCAAGACCAGTTTATGTAATTTCTTGACAAAGAATGGTATTTTAATCACTGGGAATGTCAGGGCCTGGAGAAAAATAAACAAGGAAGGCTTAGAGCAGCACACAGGAGGTGTTGAAATGCCCACATCACTTTGCTTGCACACTGTGTCTGTCGGGGATGCACAGAGGACTTTGGTCCAGCTCACAGAGCTGTGCCACTTGCAAGGGTTTCAACTAAACCAGGACAACTGTGCTGATGGGGCCGTGGACACAACATTCATAAGCAAAAAAAAAAAAGGCAAAATTGTTTGACAGATTTATGCAGGTCTTTTCCAGGGCAGGGTGAGTAGAGCTGCACTGGCAGGGGTGCATCTGGGCAAGAGCCTTTGGTCAGAAGAGCTGGGATGGATACAGGAGCCCAGCACTGACAACCACATGGCATTGAGGCTTCAGCTAGCCCAGAAAGTGACTGAAAACCTCACATCAAAAGATTCACATCTCTCCCCACTGGCTTTCTGAGCAATGAAGCATCACCTCCAAGACCAGTTTGTCCTCAGGCCCTGCTAAGTGGGAGTGTTGGCACGACAAGTACACGTGAACAGCCCAGAGCTGCTCCCAAGGAAGTCAGTGACAAAGTTCCCAGTGATCTTGATGGAAACAGAAGCTGGCACAAAATGCTGCAAGTCATTGCATGATCTCACTGTGACAGTACTCTGAGCAAATCAATACTCAGGTTGAATTTCATTTTGCAAATTAAATCAAAGATTCAATTGCTCCGTCTTGCAGGAATTGTCTTTGCCTTACAAGATACCACATGGAGACTAAGAAATAATTCAGATATGCCTCATAATCAGCTGCATCTATTCCAGGACCACAACAACTAAAATGCCTTAATCACACATTTAACATTATTGCAGAGCATTAATATAAAGTAGATAATTTGATTGACTTAATTATGCATTTCATATTATATCATAATGATTTATTTTAAATGTCTCTTTAACTTCAAACTCCTTGTGAACAAAGTGCTCAGATTTGGGGAAGTTACAACACTCCCCACCCTTCCCCAGCCCCCAGTGGGAAGAAGACCTGTGTGGGATTGTATAAACTCAAATGGTACTCTGGGTGTTTACTGCAGCAGATAATTTGGCCCGAAGTACGTTGTAAAGCTCAGGATGGGAGAAAGGAACAGCATGTTCCAGCCTAGAAAGCAGGTCTGAAGGCCACTGAACCCCTCCTTACTCGTACTTAGATTAAAACAGCTGATACTGGGAGTGTCCTGAACACTCTTATTCACTCTACCCCTGCTAGAAAATCGTATGATGTGCCAGGGTGGAATCCTAATTTTAAATCACAGTACAGGCAGACATTTTTAGAAAGAGGTCATGTATAGTGGGTTGGACACAGGGCTGCTGAAAGCCAGTAACTTACTGATGGAGGTACAACCCCAGCACTGCTCCCCTCCACACCTCTGGGAAGGTGTCTACTTGCCCTCATTCCTCATATTCAAAAGGGCAATGAGATTTGCTACGTTTGATAGTCAAGATTAATTAATTACTGACCTGGTTCTTCTCTTAGTTATCTCGCAACTCTGACTTTACCATCAGTCATGGCCAAACAACATTTGTTTCACTGTTCAATCACCAGGCCTCAGGAAACCAAAATTCTTTCCCCAACATTAGAAGAAAAAGATACATAATATTAAAAATAACCTGGGCCGTATTTACAGCTATCTGATTTAGAGCTGGTTCTAGCCACCTGCTTCCTTCCTGCTCCCACCTCCAATAAGACACTTCATTCATCTTCACTTCCTTGAGTTCCCCATACATCATGGGTTACGCTCCAGTCCTTGCTCCCTTGGTTCGATTTTTAAGATTACCTATCAGCCACATTTTCAGATGATTCAGTGAACTTCACTGTTCTGTTTTTTCAGAAATTGATGAGAGCTAAAGCAACTTCTGCTATTAAAAGCACAGCCAAAAAAAAAAGAGAACATTTCACTTTGGAGAAAATCCATTTGGATGCAGTCAGTCCCTTCTAGAAGCCCAAAACAGCTTGATCCAGGAGACCTGCTAAAAGGAAACGTAATTTCTACATATAGCAAGCTGAAGAAACTTTTCCCTTGGAGATTACATCACTTTGATTGGATGCTATGTTTTCCATCCTGATCTCTCCAGTAAAGTGAAACTGTAGAGGAAACATATTACTCACTGAAAAGCTGCATCCAGAACTACTGCAAAGTAGTGACAAGAGTACCAAAGGAAATAGAATTCCCCTGAGCAAAATTCTTTCCTGATTCACCCCTGCACCACCAGGTTCAATTGAAAAGAGCTGTCTTCAGGATGGGAAGGACAAAATCCGTAACATTTTCCTTTGAATATTAACTGTTAAAAAGGTTCAAAAACAAACCCAAAGGACAAAAACTCCAGCATGAAAAACAAATAACATGAAGTTCACCACTAGCATTACAAAACATTTATTTTTGTTTATACCGTGTGCACATAAATAGAACACAGTGCAAGCACCACACTGAGGCAAGGAGAAGGTTGCGCAAAATAGCATTCAAAAATCAGGAAATGCCAGAATTAAGGTTACCCAGGCAACCTTAATTTTACCCCCCCGTGCATATGCATTTTTACAATGCAGCCTTAAATACACCATAGCATTCCATTTCTCAAATAGTATCACATACAGAGCAGAGCTCCTGACAGCAATAGTCAACTTGTCATGTTGTACATGTTGGTGGCTTTTGCTACAGGGAGAAAGCAAGTTAGGATGTAATCTTTCTTATTGCAACAGTGAATTAATTTCACTCAAGATTTAGTACAAAAATGTCCCCCAACATCCACTTGGGAAGTCAATTTTCAGCCATTTCTAGATGATGGAAAACTGGGAAAGATTTTTATCCTGGCATAAAGTCTGATAGAACATATTTAAAATAAATATACCTGTGTGGGCAATACCTTTGCTCACAGTTAAAATTCATGTTCTGCTGTGCTAAACAGATACCATGTTTGCCCTGTAGTCAGAAAAAGCCTGAGGTATGACCCTGAAGAGACTAGATGAGTTCATTGAGAGAAATCCAGACCTTGTTAAGCTTTGCTAATTCCTTTTTTCAGCAGGTAAAGACTGTTTCAAGGAATAAACAACAGAAATCTCCTTTTCTAAAATGGAATGGTTTTAAATTTAAAGGAAGTAGGTTTAGATTAGATATTAGAAAGAAATTCTTCACTGTGAGGGTGGTGAGGCCCTGACACAGGTTGCCCAGGGAAGCTGTGGAAGCCCCATCCATGGAAGTGTTTTCAAGGCCAGGCTGGATGGGGCTTTGAGCAACATGGTCTAGTGGAAGGTGTCCCTAAGATGATCTTTAAGGCCCCTTTGAACCCAAACCATGCTATGATTTTATGACATGTAAACCATAGAGCTGTAAAGGAAATAAATACAGGTACAGGGATGAAATTAATAAGCTTCCCAGCAGTTGATACAGTTAAGAAATTTTCACCAATAATGAACCAAATGAAAATACACATTTCCTCCTCTCCAACGCAAGCTGATGAATAAAGAAACACAAATGACAGCCATCTCGAAAACATCAATGACTAACTATAATGGTGCATTTTAATTCCAGGAGACTTACTTCACTCCTGTTTTAACAAGGATCTCGGGCATTTCTGAAACACCAATAGGAAAAACATCAGCTAACTGTGTTTATCTTATTAGGACTCCACCTCACAGCACATTAAATCATTCAGCAGCAGGACAACTTTCCTGAGAAGGCAAACAGTTATTCACAGGACCAGATAAGCCAAAGAGAAACGGTATAAGTGGCTGCCACTCCCCACAATAACAGGTACAGTAATTCCCCAATACACAGCGGTCTGTTCCTTCTCCTGCTGCTCCAACAGCAAGGGGCAGACAGTGCTCCAGCTGAAATCAGTTTGAAAAATTCCTTCCATTCCATCAGAATAGATCCAAAATTACTCCAGCACAGAACAGTGGACTTGGGAACACTGAACCTGGACCAAAGAGGCTTGGCTGCACTCCTCATCCTTGCCTGCCACTCCAAGAAAGGGGTCTTTTCTGCACAGCCCTCTTTCCTTGCCTGCCAGCTTTCCCTTATCTTCCTATTTGCATTAGAAGTTCTTGGGGGCAGGTTTCCCCTTCATGTATCTGTTTGTACAGTGCACAGCATAGTAAAGCTCAGTCATGGCCTCTGGGTACACATGGAATACACATAATAATGAAAAACCTAGCAATAAGAAAAGAAAACAACCAAGGCAAAGACCTTGACTTGTGAAAATAATCCATGGCTTGGATAGGCATAACTTGTGACAGATTCTTTCCTACTCCTATTAAGTTGGTGGCAAAGCTCCCAGTAGCTCTAATGAGAGCAGGATCAGACCCGGCCTGTGTACACTGAAAACTTTCAAAAGACCATGAATTGTCCAGCTTGAATGACATACAGCATTTCAGTTCCGATGGAAATTTCAAATTCCTACTGATTGTGGGATGTAGTCAGTCCTGAGCCATGAGATATATCCATTTCCAAGCATGGAGGCTCCTCAGGGACACAGGCACCTCAGAAGAACTGGATCCTTTATGAGAAATTTCAGTCATCCAGCCAGTAATACAACAAAAATAATATTTTCCATTCTCACGTATTGCTAAGTTGTAAACTGTTCCTTAGATACCTGCACATGGAGCTTATGAGAAACACATGTAAAATCCTGACAAGTAACCCCTGTTTATACCTTTACACAAAATAACTACTGAAAGGACCAATTTTCAAAAGATGCCTATTGGGACCTGTCAAGTATGCAGCGTGCCAAAGTCATCATTAAGCAACACACCTCAGATGCTGCTCTGCTTTCCCTGAGATGCATCCCACCACCTCAAACATCCCTTGCTAGTTTGCCAGGGCAGGTATCACCCTGATGGTTGTTTTCAAATGTCACCAAAGACTCACCAAGAATTTGTTGAGCTTGTCCAATAAAATGGCAGAAAATTCTCAGGTTTTAGAGAACTCACAGTATCCCCTGTTTGGTTTAAATCATTACTGGGTAAGCACCATATCTTTGCAATGTTCACTGGGACGTGACAAAGACCTTCCTACTCAGCTCAGAAGATGAAAGACCTGATAAACAGCTCTACATTTTCAAATCAGCCAGAGGACTCTGTCACATTCTTCTTGTGGGCAACATGACACATCTATTTTCATTTAGAACACCAAAATAAGGAAAAGTCAGCCCAGTAAGGACTTTCTGTTGCCAAAACCTGTAATTCCCAAAGACAATACAAATGCATCTGTTTGAACTGGTTGCAAAGTTGGGGTGGAGATGTGTTGTTTCGGGGATGATGATGTGTTGTTTTGGTTTGGTTGTTAAACTATGTTTCAACACAACTCTTTATGAACGGACCTCTGTCACAGCTACAGTGACAAGGCATTCATGACATTACTCCACCCCTCGCTTGCCACCTATGAAGTGCATGGGAACAAGTAAATGGGTACTTCTTTTCAATTATTTTCTTCTACTGTATCTTTTCTGTATCATCTCATGAGGTCCCTTGGTTAACTTGACCTTTGTACCTTCCAACACAGCAACAAAGAAGTGCATTCAAAATGGGGTTTGTACTTCTTGTAGTGATGCTTCAATGTGACTAAGCTGGTTTGTATCAATTCTAGGATAACAGAAAGCTGCTTTTCCCTGCTAAGATACACATACTCATTGAAAGTGCACTCCCTCCAGCTTTGCACTGTTATGTGATTATAATTCCCAGAGCAGTAAATGTGGCTTTAATATATCACTCAGTACCTTAGCTGATAAAACTGGATTCATTGTAGATGAGCAATGCTGAAACAGAATAAAATATGGAGCTAGAGAGCCTGGGTTTACTCAGCAAGAAATTTCCATTTCCTAAATCCACCAAAATGTGTCTTACCTAAAATTAGACCAAAATATGAGTGTTTCACTTCCAGTCTTTATATCTTTCTTACACTTAGCTACAGCTTATTAACACTAAAAAAGTGGTATAAAGCTTACTCTCTGGGCAAGGCAATTTTTCCAGAATTATGATCAGAAGAGTAGCTTTGTTTTATGTCATTTTAGAGGCTCTCATATAGTACCATTCAGACCTCTACACCATCTGGTATCACCATCTAGCCCACACAGGAGCTGACTTGGCATTCCCTGTACTTTTAGAAATTCAATTTCTTGGCCCATTTTACAAGTGGCTTGTTTGTTTATTTGTTTAATTATTAGTGTGCAGGTAAGAAATATCCTGAGAGAGCTCTGCAAGAACTGATAGATGTGCAAATGGAAACGTCTCTTTTTTTGAATACAAATAATGTTTTTAGGATGAAACCAGCAGCATAATGTCCCTACTGAATTTAAGATACAATTAGAAGAACTGTGTTGTCATGGTCCTTGGTAAATACTCTTTGAAGATTTCTGAGGTCCTTTGCGAGCCGAATCTGTTTAAATCAGCAATTATGAACATAAATGCCTAATGAGGGTGCTGAACAAACTGTACTTTGACTAAGTTGAAATTATAAAATTGAAGCTGGGAGTTGACAAACTGAGTATTATCACACACACAGAAAAACAACAGAGTGGGTACCTCCCTCACCTTGTTTTTAGAATTATGCACCAGTACAATGGTGAACAAGAAATCTCATTCATCGCTGTCTGAAAGAGAAATCTGAAATTAAAATTTGGAGAACTTCAGCCCTTTCAAAAAATTTTATAAAGCTTTTAATCCACCAGCTCTTTAGACATGTAGGTGATCATCAGCTGGTAAAGATCACCCTCCAAAGCCGTCAGCGTTAGAAAGGACAGATGTGTCCAGGATACAGAGAAATTCCCTACAGGACAACAAAGAAAAGGAAAGAAATGTGAGGGAAGCTTCAGTGTTCACATCGTTGAGAGACGGACCGAGACAGAGCTTTAAGTGGAATCTCAGAACCTCACTCATATGTGCCAAGTGCTCCAGTCAGGCAAGCTTAAGGGGGCAACCAACTTGTTATTCCCTAAAAACTACGTTATTATTTCTTAAGACTAACATGTAGCTCTCTGGAGATCAGTACCTCCCATCTGTACAGCAACTGTTCAGAACCATGTGTTGCTAATGCCAGCATTCAGGAAACACAGATACCACCCAGACACCTTCGGTGTTTTATTAAAAGATTTTTTTAAAAGATGCAACCACAGAGTATGGCTTATCCTAGTAAACTGTTCACCTTCACCTCTGCCTCACCTCTCACGTGTTCAGTGAGCTCACCACCTGATGGTGTATACTGTCACATACCACCTGAATGACCAATACACCCAGATTTGATTGAGGCCTCAAGTTATTTGCCATAAATAAATAAATCAAGTACCTTTGCTTGCCACCCAACCACAAGAGTAACAACTTCACTATCAGTGAGGGTCTCAAGGAGTTTTGCTTTCATTTGGAGAAAAAAGAGGCAAGGAAGCTCCTGGAGGAGTGTGGGCAACGCACTGACATTAATGGAGCAGTATGAAATTGGTGCTGAAAACCTGGATGCTAATAAGGCTTGCTATTATTACTGTAGTGTTTCTCCTCTTTTCTTTGAAATCCAACAAAGCAGGCTCAGGCTGTTATGACCTGCACCAATATATCAGGTATGATTCTATGATCTTTCTGTTGCCAAAACAAGCAGATACATTCCCTTCAGTTCTCCTTTCCATCAAACTCAGCTAGCTTCTCTGATCATTACCCTCCCCAAGCCTGTCTGAGGTTACTACATGGGTGACAGTGGAGTTATTTCACCTAGCACAGCGAGCAGCTTTCTGCTGCTTGAGGCAACAGGAGGAGTATTAAGTGAGCCAGGTCAACCAGCTTCTCACTGATTCCTTGGTTGCAATCCAACCCATTAACAGGCCAGCAATCCCTCAGAGGCTCCAGTTCTGTGAAAGCCCTTCCCTGTCCCCCTTTAATATTTACTCAGAGAGTATCAGACAAAATGCTCAAGCAAAACTTGGACTATTCAGACACAGGGTCTAATTTTTATTACAAGAGGCTGTGGTGGGAGAAAGGAGGTCCTGAATCTAAGCAGGAGAAAATTGGATCCATTTCTGTTCTCCCACCACTGTCAAATCCTAAGATTTCATCCACCTCTCCATGCTTCAGTGACATCTGTAAGACAGAGATGCTAATAATCCCCACGTCTCACAGCTGTTCTATGAATCAACTCACCAGGGCTCAGCAGTGTTTCAGTGGTGACGGGCACTAACAGGACATACACAGCATCACCTCTTTTCTTTGTCAGCTTATTAATTACCACTCATATTCTCCTGGTCTTGCAACTGAGTGTGTTTGAATTGCTGAAATACATAAATAAATGAGAGCAAATAACCTTTTCCCTGCCTATAAATCAACCATCTGTCACATTCTTGGGTATGACAAAACTTTTAATCAGTATATAATTTTCACCCTGTTTTAATGAGTGTTGCTGTATTGCTACCCTACTGCTGAGTGCAGTTATGTCTCCTGTTGGGCTGGTATTAAACAGTTCTGTAATGGGAGACAATGTCAGCCCAAAGCCTTCATCTTTCAGCTGTACCAGATAAGCCTGCACACATAAAATTGCATGTTTATATTACATATTCCACTCAGCTTCCTAAGTGGGACACAGCAACAGTTTGATAAGCATAGCACATCCCAAAAAAATTAAAAAGCAGACATGGTAGTTTTTGCAGAAATTTTTCATGGAATAACCAAGGAAGTTTCCATAGAGTTTGTTTCAGACTAAGCAGACTTCTCTCACACTGTCTGGGCTGCATCTCCTTCTGCTGCAATTTAAGGACCACATTAAACAAACACTTGAATGGGATACATCTGAGGAATAGTTAACTTGAGAGAAGGGGATTTGGGATGGTTCTCTTCCTTCTGGGTCAGGAATAACTAGCGCTGGGATGAAAAAAGCTCTTGCCTAATGCTGGATTTTAGTATTGAAAAACCTGGTTTTCTTCCAAAAGAAAAATGGGGCCCTAGTGGCTTGGCAGCCTGTTCCTGAGCCACAGACCCCGTGATGCCAGGATCCTCGGCCCCACAGCGGTTTGCATGTCCTGGCACCCCGTACCCTCCCAAGAGGGCACTGCCAACCCCACAGCGGCTCACACTGCTGGCAGGCTCCACAACAGGGACCCTGGGAAAGGTCCAACTTCTCTCACAATTTAAGCAATATCAAACCATGTCAGCAAAATATGCAGTTCCTTTCAAAGCAGGAAATCCAGTGAAAGAAATTTCTCTTATGAGCTTTAACATAAATCTGACAGTTCAGGACGGTGTGGGGTAAAGTCAGATCTCATGATCTCAAGTAAGATCAGGTTTGTGACCGCAACTTGTGCAAAAACAGCCTTTTCAGCCCAGTTTGGTCATACTCTGCTTCAAAAAAAGTGTGACTGCAGATTTAAGAAACTGGATAAAATGTAATTTGTTTTTATTGTTAAGAAGGAAAAAAAACCAACAAACCCCCCCCAACCAGACCCAACAAAAACAACTCATAACAAAACCCATAGAAAAGCCACAGTAAACAAAGCACAACCACCAAATAAATATAATTTCCATATTTCCATATCATCACTTTGTAGGAATGTGATTTAGAATTTAAATTCTAACTTTCCTTCTGCAGCCTCCCAGTCCAGCACACAGCAGCAGAGAGAGGAAGCACTGCAGAGCAAGAACATGCTTTTTCAGCCCCAGCACTGGAGGATGGGCAACACTTCAGGTCTGATGAAAAGAACAGACGAGCAGCCCCTCGTTCCATGCATGAAGAATGGCCTCTTGTAACCTTTGGTTCTATTTTTTGGTCCTCAACTGGTTTAAAAAGCACTGTGTGACTTGGTATGAAGGCACAATTACAAACAGGAGCAATTAGTCAGCTCATGTAAACTGCCACAGGCTACTCTGTAGGGGCAAAACTGTGAATAAACTGCAATGGATGGAACTGGATGAAGGACAGAGTAGATGGAGGCTCACTGGACCACAGCACAAGACATTAAAGCTCCAACACTTCAGCTGCCTTACCAACAGTATCCAAACTGTTCATCCTGCATCCTCAGGATTGGGAGGATCCAGGTCTGGAGGGCAGCTCGGCACCAACTGAGGCTGGTGCTGGCCCTGGATGGAGCAGAACCCCACGGGCACACACTGAGCCTTCTCTTTCCTGGTGCAACCACAGTGCAGAGGGGCTGTAACCCACAGCACCCAGACTATCTCACACGGGAGCCGGCTGAGCCCACATGGAGCAGGATGGTGCAGCAACAGGGAGGCCACATAAAATCCCCCACTTCACATACAGATAAACAAAGTCCAGATGGCCCTGGGGAGAGGCAGAGGGAAGCCTCTCTGTATGTGCACATTTTACAATTTGGGGAAAACTTGCAGATAGCAGAGCACAGAGCTTTGCTACATCAGCAGACAGGTGTGAATTTGAGCAAGCCTCCAGTATTGCTGCTGTGCTACTGTTTTTAATCTCTTCTAGAACAGCAATGAAAGAAAGGATCAGGTGACTAGAGGAAAAGGGAATTTTTGGTGGTTAGAGCAGACCTGGCTGGTTCAGTAAATCACTGATCTCTGTTTCTTCTGCTGCAGAATGATCTAAGCTTACCAAAGACAGTGGCAACACTCTGACTGAACTGAGCGCAGGATTACTGAAAACAGGTACACTAGAGGTACCAGGAACCCAAATTCCAACTAACAGTTTAATAACCTACAAAGGTCTTGATGCTTCTTTAAAGGGACATAACCTTTTACAGCATTGACATTTTATCTGGTTGTGAATTCACTCCATGAAGAACAAACTGGGGCAAAAAAAATGGTCTGAGACACACTGTTTAGTACTTGCCATTGTTGTGTTTATCATTCTAAGCTCCTAATTGCACTGTTTAGAGAAAACATATTTTTCCTTCTCAGATTTTCTCTGCTCTAGGCTGCCTGTCTGAGACATTAAGTGAACTATGCTATCACGGCACCTGATCACTAAACTAAGCAATAAAAGCAACCATACACAGCAAAAGTCACCAAAAATTGACCTTTTGTTGCTACCACAGCCTTATTTGGTGTGGAAGCTCACACATGCCATTATTAATGAATCAGACCAGAAATATTTCTATCTTTTGGGCTGTTCAAAATAGATAAAACTACCTCATCGTTTGTGCCGCATGAGCACCACTACAGGCTGCTCTTCATAGATCCAGCTCCCATCAAAGGTATAAGGATGCTCCAGGTAAACACCCGTACGAGTTGTGCCGCATCTCTTACACTCTAAAAGCTACAGCCAACATCTCAGACACCTACTCCACATTCCTGAACAAGTGACTTCATTTGCAGATGCTCAAGAGAACTGTGTTATTGCTCTTTCTCAAAGTGCAGTCCCAACTCATATCCAAGTCCAAAATGTACTTATATGTCTAATAATAGGAACTGCAATCTGAATATTTCAACATAAGCATCTATAAAGCTCAGGAATCAAAACTAATTTTCACAATGATGGAGAATACAAGACCTTTATTGTTGCTTACAAATTGCAGTATTTGATACTTACAACACCTGGGTTGTTTTCGGTACTCAGTAGGGCTGGTTTGGGATTTTTATTTGCTTGTTTGTGATTCTGTTTAATTGACTGGTGATACTTAGAATACTAGTTACTAAAGGCTCAGCAATACAGGGAATTTGTCAGCATATGTACACTTCAGCAGCCTGGTGAATGAAGCAATGAAGTTTCATATGTTACTTAAAGGTGTTCAAATGTCAGCAACTCCTGCTGGTCTAAAGGATAAAGGATTGATAACCATATATTTCTGCATTAGCTGAGGGAATACTCCAGCTAAAGCAGAAATTAACCTTCAGAAAAATAAGAACAAAATACCTCACTCTAGGCACAATATAAATTGATGCCGAACTGTAGCCAAAGGCACCAGAAGATGTTCAATACATTTTAATATCAGATTTTAAATAACAGAGGTTGACAAATTTGGAGGTGAAAAGAAAAAAAAACCCAAACATCTCAAGCTTTTTTTCCCAATATCAGTATTTCTTTGTGAAGTACCAAAAATATACAAATACTAAAAAGAAACAAACATAGCAGTCATTCAGTTTCTGGTTTCTCTGTGGGCAAAGGCAATTAAGAAATCCATTCCCTAAAAAAGGAGTGAATGTCAAGATTTTCAAAGCAATCATGAAGGTTTTATTTTTCCCTTTGCAGAACATGTATCTTGGACCCAAACAGAGTGGGCCTCCTTTTCAGATGGCTTGGTATCTGTATCAGAAAAGCAGTATTATTTAATATCTATACACAGAGCAGCTTTGTTGTTGGGATACAGAGAGATATATAAGACAAAGGGGAAACACCCAAAACACATCTGGTAGCAGTTCTACAGAATGAAGTGTTAGAACAGACAGCTCATAGTAACAAATCATGCCACCCTGGCAATGTGGTAAATGCAGAACCTGCACTAAAGCTGAGGCCCTCCAACACACACATGTAAGTCATGCCCAAGTAGATGGGTCTGTATCTATTGCCAGCTCTTCTAAGCAATCCCAAAGGAATCATCCCAGCCTGAAGGAAGCACTCTTCCCAATGCTTTAAGCCACACCAGGTAAATGTTCTCTCTATGATTCTGGTCACGCCCATGGGAAAAATCAAACGGAAAAAAGTACATCTGAATTTACTTTTATTTTAATGTGAAACTAGAATTCCTAAAATAAATCAGATTTATATTCCACATGTTCTGCAAGCCATGCAAACACAGATATTCCTGTTCTCCTACTGCAGGCTGCTGCTTTTCCAGAGCACAACATCCAGTGTTTGTGTTAATCCTCTCTGTCTGTGCCCCTTCCAGGGCAAGGCCAGTGACTGCACTATCCAGGCCAGCCCTGCTATGACAATACTGAAAGAGAGTGACAACACTGGGAGAGTGACACAATCCACCCCAGAGGAGCAGAGAGGATGTGAAGACAAGTTAAACCAAAACCATCCAAATAGGAGCAAGTCTGAATGATGCCCAAACCAGGCACAGGACAAATAAACCCAGCTTTCCTAAATTCATTTATTTTTCTAAAGAGATGGACAATAAATTAGACAAGAAAGTGTGATCATGACACAGGAAGAAAAGAAAAAGAAAAAAGAAGACATATGAAGAAGTGTCTAGAAACTGATTTTCCACTAAGGGAGTAATAAGTATCTGGAATGGCCTGTAAGATTTTTCAAACAAATTCACTGAAACATCCAAGTGTCATAGGGATTACATTTTTCAAAGGAAATACAGTAAGNATAAATACACTCACATATATAGGAAAATATCCTTTTTCTCTTAGACATCCTAAATGACATTCAGTGGACAGGTTACGGGCATACAGACCTACCGTGAGGGTAGAGAAGAGCAGAAGGAAAATCTGTCCTTTATTTCACTACTTGGTTTCTTAAGGTAAGAGCTTCTGACACAAATAGTCACATCTCTGGCCTCAAAACAAAAATTCTAAGCAAAAAACACCACAAAAGACACTGCAGCAGGGACTAGCCCCAGTTTTCAAACCCTTCTTTAAGAACTACCAGCAGGCTCCAGAAAACTGAAGAAGCTAACTATTCAAAATCTTGGCTTAAAACCCAGTTTCCAGGTTTTTCCCTAACTGCTTCATTTTAATGTGGTGTAGCACATCTTCTTGAGTGATCAGCAGTGTGTAACAATCTCTCAGGGGGCCCAGGCTCCGGTGGCCTCCTGCAGCAGGATCAGACCGCTCTGAGGTGTGACCCAAGGGAGGACTTTGACAGCTGCTGGAAGGAAGAGAACAATTCACACTTGCAGACAGTTTCAATAAAGTTGTGATAACCCCACCGCAGGTGAGCAGTGCTCACGTTGTCCCAAGTGAGGGTTGGGATGCTGTCCCCAGAATGCTGGAGGTTGTGCTTGTCACTGCCAGGTGCCTTGCCTGCTTATTCGGAGTCACTTAGCTGAGCTTTATATTTTTAATCATCTCTACTCACTGAAGAAATTCCAAATTTACACCAATAGGACAATTAGGCTCGATTTATTTGTTAAATATCCCTTACTTCTGCTCAGGTTTTACACTCTGTGACAAAATAAAATAAATAAAAACCAGCTTTATCTCACCTAAACTGCTATGAGACATGACAGCAAATCTGTCAGTCTCATAACCCAACACCACATGTATCTGTCTTTCCTTGCCATAAATTTCTGCTCGAGCAGCAGGAATATGACAGCTGTACTATGCACTGGCATATCCACAACGCTAAACCCTCTCCAGAGTAGCTTGATGAGGGGATGAAAGCTCCATACCCCTTAGTGAAACAAAGCCAGCAAGGGAGATAAATCCCCAAGTGCCTTGGTGACTAACAGCCCTCTGCACAGTTTGGTGGGTAAATACTGCAAGGAGCAGGAGGGAGCAGAGCTTGCAGACTGCAGCCTCTGCTGTCCTTCTGGAACTGTGATGCTTTATGACTTCCAAACAGCAAGAAAATTGACTGCAGCTACATGGTAAATTGCTGCTTTCCCACACATACACTATATATTCATGCTATATTCTTCAATATTTGTCAACAAGAACAGGGGATTTTCTTTTCTTTCAAGACACCTTTGAAGTAAATGAGGGAGAGGGGAATGTCAATCTTGAAAGAATTACTTACCCTTAACGTCTACTGATTTCAAAGCATCCTACACAGAGAGCAGCCCCGGGACCTCTTTAACCCACCAGACTCCCAATATAATTATTTTTTAAAAAAAAATATAAATACATGCAGAGAATTCAGTATGTTTTGTTAGTGGGAATCTTGCCTTTCCTACTTCTCATATACCCTCCTCACACAATCACACAGGCAGTAATTGATCCAAATATCTTTAGGTCTCCTTGCAGTCTTCAAAACTATCCCATATGCACTGGTGCCAGAGGTCCCTGAAGGCCCCTTCCTCCCACACTGATAAATCTCTAGTCTCAGTACGTGCTATTCAGGGTATCAGTTGACTTTTCCTGCTTTAATTGCTATACCTAAGCCAGGATCTCTAAATTGTCCTTGTCTTTTAAAATATTTATTCTTACTAACAATGTAACCAAGGGCTTCTAAATTTAATAATAGGCCCTACCATAAATACCTGTATTAGAGACAGGAATATCAAGTAGGACAAACAGGAGGTGCATTCCATCAGGAAGCCTATCTGCTCTCATCCCAGAGAGAATTGAATAAATAGTCACCTGGACCATCTTTGTGACAAGGAA
Source organism: Campylorhamphus procurvoides (assembly GCA_013396655.1). Taxonomy (NCBI): domain Eukaryota; kingdom Metazoa; phylum Chordata; class Aves; order Passeriformes; family Dendrocolaptidae; genus Campylorhamphus; species Campylorhamphus procurvoides. The sequence continues at coordinate 581,753 of WBMV01002074.1, forward strand.
AAACTCTGGGCTCTTGAAGGCATTACAAAATCATAGAATTGCTTAGGTCTAAAAAGACCTTTAAGATCATCAAGTCCAAAAGGTGACCCAGCACTGCCAAGGTCACCACTAAACAACATCCCTAAGTGCCATATCTACACACCTTTTAAACACCTCCAGGGTTGTTGACTCCACCACTTTCCTGGACAGCCTGATCCAATGCTTCACAAGCCTTTCAGTGAAGAAATTTTCCCTAACATCTAAACTAAATCTCCCCTGGTGCAACTTGCAATCATTTCCTCTAGTCCTATTGCTTGTTACTTGGGAGATAAGACTGATCCCAATCTTGGTACAACCTGCTTTCAGGTAGCTGTAGAGACTTAGGGTTGTTTTGCAGGGGGAGGGAGAGGCAGGTTGTGGGGCTTTTTTTAAGCTTTGTTAATGGTTTTCTGAACTGACTATTAATAGAAACACTTAAAAAATTAAAATTCATTGAGACCACTTAGATTTAAACTTCTCTACAAAATATTGGCAACTCCTACATCTGAGATACGTGACTCATGGGTCAAAATAAATCAAGCTTGTGGACACCATTCCACAAGGAATCATGTCCACAGGGAGCAGCATTGCTTCTGAAGGTTTACATGAGCTTCAGATGCCTGTACATAAAATGTAAGAGTCAAGTGCATCCATCATGTAAGGTTTCACTCAGCCAGTGCATCCACAAGGGAATCACATACGACTCCACTGGTTGTGCCCACACCAGTCCCCACCAGCTGGCTCAGGAGCACACACAGATACAGCATGGGCATGGATCTGCCTGTCTGCTCTCTACTTGTGGGAGTTTCCCCACAAGCTGCCTGGGGAAACTACTGCAAGAAGCCAACGAACAGCTCATTGTATGTTACTCATACCCTCAAACCCACATCTCTGTCACGCTGAAACCACATCGAAACGCCAGGCACACACATACACATCCATGCAATCCCATAAGCTCTGAGATACGGACCTCATCTTTGCCTTGTACCAAATCTGCAGCTTCACTGAAATACTACATGGCAACTGGTTTTACTGGTTGGTGCTCCCATAATGCAGGGCCATACCCAACTCCAGGTAAAATTCCAACTGATCAGAAGCATGTTGGGTGCTTCAGAGAAACACAGAGACAACCGCAGCCCCGCCAGCACTGAGAAACAAAAATAAGATAAATCTGCAATAAAGTGCATCATTATTCCATGAGTGGAGACATTAAAATGCAGACAAGACAGAAAGTGAGGGAAGAGGCCACTCTACCAGAGCACCCATCAATCACTGTGGCACTAACAGAGCCGACAGCTCCATTAACTCTGGCACGTGCAGGTCCTGGATTTGCTTGTTTGTTTGTTAATATATTATCAAGACTCACTTTAAACAAAAATATTAGAGCATGGTAATGTACAGTGATACAAACAGAATGGGCTTTTAAGGAGATGCTTAATGAACTAGTTGGAGGAAAAGGGCTGAACAAGTAGTTTTCAGCAAAACTTTCTCTTCACTATGAAATATAGCTTTGGCTCATCAAAATAATCAAAGGAAGGTGCCCCTTGTACTCAAAAAAAGTGTAACCATTTTGTCAGAGAACGTACAGCATTCACGACCTAACAATTTCTACTCTAATTTCTGGAAAGTTTTCAAAAAAATTTTTCAGTTATTAGTTATTTTTTGTCCAAATATGTGAAATTATCTGATTTTCTTTTTTCAACAAAAGCTGAAGAGGTTTCTCCTGGAATCATCAATATACATAGACATTTTTATTGTTACCACCAAAATTTTCAGCATGTGAAATGGTAAGTGAAACAGCCTGCATACCATGAAATTGGACTGAAATTCTACAAATAAAAGACACTTGCTGCAGAAAAGCAATGTTTAAGGTTGAAGTTAGCCAATTCCAGCTCGAGCCATGAGCTCAGCATCCTAGCCTCTAGGCAGGTATATGACTTGAAGGAGACCAGACAGTGCTACAAATACTAAGTATTCCCAGAAAACACAACCAAATCATAGCAAAAGCATCTGGGATGCAGCTTTTCCTGTGGTTTTGTGTCACTCAAGCTCATTTCCAGACATGCAGATAAACCACTCATGCACAGAGGTTTCCAAAATGCTGGAGACAGCCTGCAGGCTGCATGTAGACTTACTTGCTTCTACACAGAAGCAGGAGAGCCTGGATTGGGAGCATGTGCCCATGACAAAGGAGAAATTTTAGATCTGCCAAATGCAACCACCTGAGGCCAGACTGTTCTGGGATAGCTCAGATCCACTGGTATCGGAGCACTGCCACAGGATTTTGCATCCTACCCCTTGAGGTGTAAACAATCCCATAGATCACACAGCAGTAGAGCTGGCCTTTTGGGTTGGACTCATGGCTGTTGTCTCAGGCTACAGCCCTGTGTGAGTGTGTGCACAAGGAATTGTGCTTCCAGTATGAATCAAGTTATTTCTCCCCATATGGATACTACTTATTGTCAAAACGACTGGGTTTATAGGCTACAACAAAAGTAAAACCAACAAAAACAAGCGGATGAGCTGAGATGAAAGACAGTGTATTTCTTCTTTGAAGGACAAGCATATAATGCATTCAGTGACCCAGAAAAATACACTGCAACATCTAGGTCTGTTTGTTACAAATAAATGTCAAGAGAGGTGAAAGAAGGAGAGGTCAAGTCTTCGCTTAAGACAGCCAGAGGAAATACTGTGTTGTGTTGTGAATGCATTTGGAAATAATCCCTAACAAAGGGAAGTCTTTTCTTTCTGGTTGTCATCAGCTTGAGGGCTAGAGGACACGAAGCTGTCACAAATCATCCACACACCTACAACATGCACCAGATGGGACTACTGAAGTCAATGACATGGACCCTGGTGTTTGGGGGCTCCCCATCCAATGGCCTGGCCACCTCTTTTCACCACCATGCACATACACCCCCTGCCGTGGGGCTTCCTCCACTTGTTTATTTGGGTGTGTAACTCCCCTGAATGAGCCTATCCATCAAAACAGGATTCTCCTATTGTTGCCTCCCCCAGAAACTGAAACAGGATAGGTGCCATGATGGCAAGAACACGATGCCCCGGTGAGGAGCTAGACCACAGAATCCAGCATGTGTGCTATGGGAACAAGGGGATTGTGTCTCCCAGGGAGGGAAGATGGGGTGAAAAGATCCTTTTTTATAGCTGAGGGTATCTTGGAAATATCTGATGCCAAGTGACAGAGAGGGGTGGCTTGTTGTGCAGACAGGTCACAGCATGTGGACATGACCTGCATAACCACTGCCAACAGGCTCCCCAAGGATAAAGAAAAAGCATCCATACTTTCAGCATGCCTAACTCTGTTCTCATATGCAAAGATGTTAAACCAAAGAAATTGAGTCTAAACCCAGCAGAAATCAATGAGATCACTGTCAAGTCCAGTGTCAAACACAGACACTTACAAATTTGCCCAAGACAGAGTTACAGAGATTTTCATACTAATCTCTGTGACTTAAACCTTGAATGTTTTCATTCAGTTTCTGCAGAAAGCCTTGCTATATCTGTCCCTTATCAGCACATTTAGAAGGCTGTGAAAACCCACAGAGCACCTCTCATGTCAAGACTACACAAATGTCAGTCATGGGCATAAACATGTGAAAATCACTGCTGGTATCCACAGAATACTGCCTGAGTAGCCACTTCCTTTCAGCACAGTTTAGCAGAACTTTGAAGTCACTGTAAACTGCCTATAGGGGAAAACCAGTCACTACCACCCAAAATAGATGGCATGGGGCTGCAACCTGATCATCAGAGGCCAAACCTGGGAAACATCAACTGCATTTTTAGCTCTTAGTCTATTTCATTATTTCCCATAAACAAGACTATTGTACAGGACAACAGTCAGAGCAACTTACTGAACTCGGCCTGTGGTCCAGCTCCCATCCTGGCTCAGCAGAGCTGGGTTACTGCCCCCTCCAATCTGCTGCTATGTCTGTACACAATCACTCCCTAACCCGGTTGTGTCAAAATGATCCAGGTTGGCTTACTATTTAAAAGCATGGAGGGTTTTCTTTAACCCAGATCATTCTGACTGATTTGGGTTAGAGAAGGACTGCACGTGCAGCTACGCCTGCAGATACCAAACCTGCAGTGGTGAGGACAGTGCCCAGCCACTTTGAGCCTGGCTCAGGTTCAAAGCCTTAGAACCCAGCTCAGCTGCAAGCCATGCAGCACATCTGGCCACGGCTGTAGATACTGTTCAGGAAAAAAAAAAAAGGCAAATGAGGCTGCATTCAGTGTCACACATGAACAATGGAGTGTAAAAAGTTAGGGTATGATTCACAGGAAACACCACTCAGCTTCAGATTCCATTATCACAACTAAAAAAACTCCCTCACCATTCTGGTACTAATGGTCTTCATTTTTCAACAAAATTCTTCATTTCAAGGTGACTAGGATAGACTTGTTAATACTACACAGCCACACATGGAGATAGGCATCCCACAGTAATTCAATCACCTCTCAAACCAGAGCTAAGTGTGTATTTATTTCAGCCAATCCAACTCCAGAAACGTGAAATTGAAAATGGAACTACACTGGAAGAGCTGAGAAGTTTCTCTTCCACAAGCAAAATTCCAGGTGTTACCTGTTTGGTAGCAAGGCAGTTCAGATCTTTCTCCTCCTCTATGCTGGCCACTGTTCTGCACATCAGAGCCCTTGTCCGGCTCCACAGGCACAGGCAGAGCTTGCCAAGGGACCCATGCAAACACAATTCACAACTCAGAGTGGGAGACAAACAGTTTTTGCACCCTTGTTTTGTTCACCTGCCAGAGGCATCAGCCTCATGACCAGGATCACGTTCACATCAATGTCAAAATAGCAAGACTCCAAGAATCTGTTCCCCAAGTTTCTTACCTAGACATTCCATCCCATATCATCTTCCAGCAACCTGTTACTAGCCTGACATGAGAGTCAGATCATGTCATCCTACTGGCTAATGCAACTCTAAAATGGGAAATGATATTGGTTAGACTGAACATATTTGGCTTTGTAAAATACATCAAGATCCAGAGATGAAAGATTCCTTAGGTGCAAATTACTAAATGTTTCTCTTCATTTAAGAACACAGGAACTAGTAATCCAAAATTTGTTTGGGGATATTCTGAGGGATTAGACTCTTCAGATTCATTCAAAAAAAGGAGAAAAGCTGGTTGCACATATGCTTCATCATAAAAGTATTTATCTGACATGCAGCCAAAACCATTTTATCTCTGTAAGCAATCTTTAAACACTGCAGAACGCATTCACTGCTTTCATTACCAAATTACTTTTTAAGAGTTCAGCAGGTAATTGAAGTTCCAAATGTCTTAAACTGGTTTGGCAATGCTGAGATTTCTTAGTGGCCTTGCTATCCAAGAACTTTAGAGGGAAAAAATCAGCTGGATACTAAATATATACCCTAAAATAAGATGGACTTGAATTACACTAAGAAGCAGGCTTTTAAAGAGGGAGAACATTTTAAATGAAGAGTAAAGCTCTGCTCAGAGGAAGCTCTGTGATGTTGAAGCTTCAACTCATATTCAAAACCACAGGGAAAAAAGTTCTGTGAAATTTTCAAAGACACTGTGTTGGCCTAAATCTGTTCCTACTGAACTCAAAGGCTGTTAATTTTGACAGAAAACTAATTAGGACAATGCTATCCCATATACTTTGTACTACCAGTAAATGCTTGTTAAAAACAGAGGGCTCTAAAACCTTTTTCCTAGCTAAGAACCATGTTTATTGCTTTTCCAATTCACTCAGCAGGACCAGTGAAAGGACTGAACCTCCTTCTGCTCCACACACCCAAGTCCTGAGCATTCACCCTGCCAGGGCACTCAGGGGCAGGGCAAGAGGGTGATGAGCAGCACAAAGTCTGCAAGCTGGCCAGGCAGCTCCAGAGGTCTAATGAGGACTCTTGCCCCAACTACATAAATAGCTTTTGGCAAACCATTTTCTGCCTCAGTTCCTCACATTTATGGAGCAGAGATGATGACAGAGTTCTGTGTTAATAACTGTTACATGCACTGCTTTAAGTGCTATTATTTTATAGGACCTTTTATCCACAGCCAATTACCCAATTCTCAGAGGGAAACTGAGGCACTGAGCAATGCTAACTGCTTAATGTCATCCAGTAGGCCACAGCAGAAGTAGGACCTTCATCTCCAGAATTTTACATTATCCTCTAAACTTATCCACAACCTTGGTACTCCACGGTGAAAATTAACTTATTGTTTGTCCAGCACTGTCAGATGACGTGCTGACTTGCTTGCTACTGCTAACATTGCTGCCTGCAGCCTGGCTTGTTGTTACTGTTGTTCCTGCAGAGAAAGCATAATATTAGATTTGTAAAATCACACTGTATGGGAAGACACTGTGATGGCAAATGCAGGATTATGGTCTCACTGCAGGTTCCAGCAGCAGGGAAAGCTGGTGATGATGTGGGTTGCTCACGATCTAACACAAGGAGCTTTAATGATGCTTTAATGAGTGACAAGAGGAACAGTTCACCACAAGACCAAGGGCTCTGCTTTTCACAGCAGCAATCTTTTCTCTTAGGATTACTCCAAGGCAAAAAAAAATCATTGCAATGGATCAGTTTTCACAGCAAGGGGATAACTGATATTTAAGATGAACAAGAACAATTGAGGAACCTTCTGGTCTGAAACACATACCAAAGAGACTAGAAAAGGTGAGATGCATAAAATTAAAAGCCTATCCATTATCACATTATGGTTTCCACCCAAAAAGGCACAACTGTCTGACCTTATGGAGCTGTAACACTCCTTGCTTTATGCTTGTTTAATGTCTTCCTGCTGAGGCATTTCTATTGCAACATTGCTGCTTGTAAATATAACTTGGGGATACCTACAACTTTGGACTGAACATTTCTGGCTGCACCTAAATGCACTGACACCAGGAAAGTAAACAGAAGTCTCAATCTGTCTGTCAGATAAAGTATGCCAGGCTTTACCTAAGAGAGCCTCAGGAAAGCTACAGATGCAGAAGCTCAAGACCTCTTTTCGGAAGAGCTTGCAATGCAGCTGCTGCACCCTAACTTAACCCTATATGAACATGACACACAAAGAAAAAGAAAAAGGCTGAGATGATGGAAACTCAACTCCAGTCAGAACCAGAAAAAGCCTCCTCTGATTTGGGATGCTGCCTTCCCCCTCCTTGTCATACAGCAGGTGTTTGCTCATAAGCCTCTTATCAAGCAGCGTGAGTAGGAAAGCTCTGTCTGACCAACACGTGGTGCTTAACAATTTATAAACTTCTTTAATAACAATAACATCACTGTAAAATAACATTTTACAGCTCCTCTCCTGCTGCAGACGGCAGCACACTGTTCCATCTGAAACAATGAGCCGTGACGTGCTAGAGCCACGTGCAGCTGGACAGGAAGAGCTGAAGATCCAAGGAGGTTTCCTTCAGGCACGCAGGCTGGGCCGTGACGCAGGGGAAGCCCATGTGTTCCCGGATGGCTTCGGTAGCAGCCGGGAAAGGATGGGGTGCTTGGACACGGTGTCTGCATGTGCTGTTCCCGACTCAAAGCCGCCAGAGAGAGTGTTTGTTTTACCTTGACTGGAGGAAGGGAGGTTATGCAAAAACAGCACAAGCACTAAGAATAACATGATCTTCACCTCGAAGCCCTATGGAAGAGTCACAGATACAAATTACCTCTCAGCATTAAAGTGCAGCAATTCATACAGTTAAATGCAGCAACTACTCACACACACCAGCATTGCAAAGCACAACCTTAGTGTAGAAATGCAGAAAAGCAAGAGAACATAATTATCCCAAGAGGGATCTGGCCAGGATATAGAAATGGAGCCTTCCTCTACAGAAATTGCTCAGGGAATGCCTTAGTTGCACCAACAGCTTCAAAATCATGAACCTCAAGTCTTAACTTCAAAAACCGTCTATTTTTAATATTTAAGTGCCTCTTAGGGGCTCAAATGAATGGGTGCCAACAACAGAGCCATCAGCACCTACTCTTCCATGAAGGCTTTCGATCTAAAAATCCCAGTTGTCAGCAGAGTCCCAGCAGGACTTCAGTATGACAAAAACCTCCATGACAAGTCCTAAACTTCCAAATTAACATATTCATTTACTTATCCATGTGTAAAAGTGTTTCACTTAGACAGCTTTTTTGTGCATCAATATCTAATCCAAAGCCATCTATTACAGCTTTGCCATTTGTTTCTGGATTGAGAATAAACTCAAGTTACTTCAGCACAATTAAAATATTGTGTAGAATTACACAATAGAAATACTGAGACAGTTTCAAGAGACTGAATACAAGGTTTATATTCACTCCTACATGCTGAACGCCTCCTACAAGGAATTACAAGCCCAGGCTGGTGCCCGCCAAAATTCCACTGCAAAGATCCCGTGCCACTGACGTTAAGAGGAGCTGTGCAAGCATCCGTCCAGCCGAGGCATCAGGGATTGATGATGCAACTGCCTGTGGCTTTCTGGATCAAGGCTGTTCAAGTTTCATTTGCTGCAGTTGAGAGGTGTGTGTGTTTGATGTTTTAAGGTCTTGATAGAGTACCTATATCTGTAACTGTACAGCAAAGTTAAGGATGAATCTTAACTCTTGCATAAACTCTTTGGTCACGCAGGACTTTTAAATATTTTTTTAAGACAGTCAAAATAAATACAAGAGTGTTTCATAAGAGATGACGGCCCCAGCTCCAGACTCCCACCACTTGAAGGGAAACAGGATACTCAAGAAACTGCAACGTTAACAAGTATAGTTTTACTTTCCTCTGCAAAAGATCTGCAATTTCCACTATCGACACACAGGACAAGCAGGATCGAGAAAGGAGAGACTCGTTTGTTACTGTCTGATACAGAAAGCAGATGGGACTGCTATGGGAAAACCGTACACAGTGCCACTCCTGTGGGTCTAGGCTGCAGCAGCATAACACGTGGGTGCTCAACACCAGTTCAAATCAGGTCATAAAATCCAATTCTGTAAAATAACCTTTTAAAAATAGATTGCTACAGTTGGTTTCCTCTGGAACAGAACTGCTTCAGGCTCCTGCTTGAGCCACTGTTTGCAGGGTCTTCCCACACCAAAAGGAAAAGTAATGACTAGGGAGGTTTTAATGCAGTTCCTGGAACAGCTCTCAGGTAAAATACATCCATAGACTGGAAGAGCAAAAAGGGAGCCAGGAGAGGAGATCCCTTCATAAGTCATTAGCTACAGCTGTTAACATCGCTGCACATCAGACACATACACACAAAATTAAATAAAAGAGCTTATAGTCCTGCTTTGTTTGCCTGTGCACTTTGCACACCTGCCAGTTTGGCACCTTAATCTGCCCTCCACGCTATCCTATTTGCTTCAAGATTTTTCAGTTTAATCCATATAAATTTTCTGTCTTGTCCATTCGACATAAAACTGCTTCATGTGGAAACAGAGGTCACAGTTCATCCCAGGAGCAGGACAAGAGGAAAAGAACGGCCAGACTCCTCATATAGCACTCTTTCCTACTGTACAAGTTTCACACGCATATGGACTGGGGACATCTAGAAAACAGAGTCAGGGAATGGGTTTGCTACTTCTGAAATCTTCCAGGTATACATGAACCAAAGGAAGACTCTGTTGGGATGCTGTATTCAGCAGGAAGTAAGGGCTATGGTCTGGACTGAGGAGCAATGGAATTGGATCTGTTTGGGATGGAGTTAATTTTCCCCATAGAAAAATGGAATTGTAAAGGTTGAAAAAGATCTCTAGGACCATAAACTCCAGATATCAACCTAGCACCACCACCATGTTCACCACAAAACCATGTCCTCAAGTGTCCCAGCCATACATCTTCTAAAGCCCTCCAGAGATGGTCACCCCACCACTTCCCTGGGCAGCCTGTTCCAACCCTTTCAGTGAAGAAATTTTTCCTAATATCTAAACTTCCCCTGAGGCAACTTGAGGACATTTCCTCTCGTTCTGAGAGAAGAGACCAACTTCCATCTGGCCTACAGTCTCCTGTCAGGGAGTTGTAGAGACTGAGAAGGCCTCCTCTAAGCTTCCTTTTCTCCACGCTAAACACCTCCAGCTCCCTCAGCTGCTCCTCATTGGATTTGTTCTCCAGACCCTTCACCAGTGCTGTTGCCCTCCCCTGGATGTGCTCCAGCATCTCAATGTCCTTCTTGTTGTGAGGGGCCCAAAACTGAACACAGGATTAGAGGTTCCTCACCAGTGCCTTTACCTTGATCCATGAGGAGTTTTTTTCCATCTTATTTTCACCTCCCCAGCCTGCTGAGGAGTGGAGTGATAGAGTGGCTTGATGGGCACCAGCCAAGGTCAACATGCCACAGGTATTTGCAGAGGGAAGAGAACGCCCACACGAATCTTTACAGTCCTCAGACTGGTGGTCACTGCTTGTACTATACCTCCCACAGCTTCTGTCTCTGAAGATAACTTCCAAAGAGGAAACTTTCCTTTGTCTATATATTCCCAAAGGAAGATGCAACGTGACTTTCTGCTTCTTGTCAGAGTGAAAATTACTCTTTGGAGTAGCACCTAACTAGAACTTCTTGCACCTGTCTCATTCACATGTTACATGGAGGGCATTACTGGTAAACTCAGGTGGTGTGTACAATCACAGTGCCCTTCGTAAGGCCACGGGTATTTATTCTACCCTGGACAATGCCATGCTAAGCGAATGGCCCCATTTGGAATAGCAACACACTGATTTTACATTTTTATATATATTCCAAGAGGAAAAAGTATGAGGAAAAATGAGACCAAGAAAAGGAAATCATATACTGTGGTTATAGCTCTATTAAATTCAGCTGTATGAAACCAGCCAGGAGGTACCTTCCCATGCTCCCTGTAACTAACATGCCCAGGAGAGACATCCACAGCAGAAACTTTCTGGCACAGTGGTTGGCTCTGCAGCAAAAGGGAACTTGGCACTTGTAAATGACAACAAAGCAGGATCAGAGCTGTAAATGGCTCCTGACAGCATACTCTTCATGGAGAGATCTCTGAAATATGGAATATATTAGCAAACCTGGGCTGGAAAGCAAACCATTCTTAGGTAGGTGGAACTTTTTAATAGCATGTCATCAAATCTCTCTTACATTTAGCATTTAATAGATTTAACTTTCACAGCAGCAGGCTCATTACAAAAAAGGCACAGGGGACCCTACCAAATAGTGAGCAGAATGGACCCAGAGCCCAAGTGCCTCATTTTGTCATCATTTGGGTACCACAGTGATGAGCAAAATCATTTGAATGTCTTAACACATTAAGTTGGAAATATCCTTACTCTGCTACCAGTCTTCTTTGGCCCCCTCCCCACACAAGCCTGTCAGCTGAACACAAGCCAAAATTTCCGCCTGTGTAAATTACTGTAGCTCCTCTGCTGTCCCTGGCATCAGGCCATTCTTTATACCAGCTGTGGCTCTGACCTATGTATATTTAAAAATAGGGTCAGTGTAATAAAAATCTTAAGACCATTTGACTTCTTGGTGTGGACATAGGCAAAGTGTGTTAATCTCTTTTCCAGGACTAAGGCCAAGACGTACAACCTGCCTGAAGTAGGTCACCTGCATCCATATACAGGCACCCATATCAAGTGGTTTATGAAGAGCCACATGTTTGCACATCTCTCTGATTTCACTTGTCACTTCAGTCATGATTTTTGACAGTCCTACAATAAAAAAGGATTGGTGTGCTTTTCCTGGCCTGTGCCCTGCCAAGAGAAGGTAAAACCATGCAGCACTTTGTTGGGGTTTGCTCCACCACCAGGACGTGGGTTTTTCAAGAACAAAAAGTCCATACAACCTCAAGAAAACTACTTACTACAGTTTTGTATCTGATTATCCCTTTTTACAGATGAGATCTCCCTATTCTACACAAGGGCTGTGACAAAGTGTTCTGAAATGCTGTATTAATTTTGTGTATTATTTCTAATTACTGTTATCTCCATTACTACTGCAAGGGGAGCTGAGGATAGCCGAGGCAAGCAACGAAATTACTGTGCATCCTGCACATCTTGAGCACGTCTTGATTTTGAAGGTGAATGCTGCAGAAACTTGTCCTTACCTAAGTAAGAACCTACCAGTCATTGGTCTTGAACTATGGCAAATGAGTATCATAAGGCTCCCAGGCTGGAACACGATGGAGTTGAACCAGAAAAAAACACTGGAATCGATCTCAATCACAGCAACCAGGTCCGAGCTGCCAGTTACACCTGACTGCACAGCTCAATGATAAAGACAATCAGCTTTTTTTTAAAAAAAATCTTTTCCTACTATATAGGCTTACATGCTGGGAAGTGTCATCTTTACAAACTCCCACTACCACATGGATCTTTTTCAATAGATCTAAACTCATCTGACCAAGAGGGTTTCCCCTCTGCTCAATTGTAGCATCAGAGAGGTTTTAAACCAAGACTGTGTTAACAACTTTCTCCTCATCTCAAATAATTCAAGACCATCTCATTAGGGATTTAATAAATAACCTGAAGCATCAACCAGATTACAGACTAACATGCACCTGTAAGAGATAGCTGACCTATTTAGCACCCCAGTTAACTTTCCAGCGGGACTGAGTTGAATAGGAACAAGCTGTTAATGGGAGATTCACACACAATAGATCAGATCTAAGCCCTCCAAACTCACAAGATCATTACTATTTACCCGGTAGGCCTGACTTGCTCCTTTGGACTAAATTTATCTGAATGCTTCAGACTGACTCAATTAGCATCACTCCTGAAGTCTCTGCCTCAGCACCAAAAAGCAGAGCAGGAAAGTTAAATTGCTGTGAACAGAGTGGCACTCAGTTCCAAGGAGGATGGCTCTTCATGACATATTTCTGTGAACAAGAGGCATTAAACGTGAAGCAGAACACTCAAGGATTTTGGCTCTGTGGCTTCACTTCATACGGAAATGCCTCCTCTTCGCAGCGTCAAAGGAAGACAGGCATTTGGTGCATCACTATTAAAAGACTGCAGTGTGATAATAACAGTCTTCAATGGTATGGGACATCTCCTAAAAGAGGAAACCTTGTTATTTTTCCTGTGCTTTGCAGTACCTCCTACGGCTGCCTTCCCCAGTCTGAGCATGGTACATGCACAGGCTTTGCCTGTTCCCTCCTTTCACTATGTACCCAGCCACTCTTTCCATTTTTTTTAACTCTAATGTGTCAGAAAACCTACTTTTGGTTTTCCATCCCAAAAGCTACAACTGCAACCCTTATTGTCCCGTTTCTGTGATTTCCTTTGGCTTCTGACCTTCCTCACACTGACATCACCTGTTTCCCTTCCATGGAGGATGCAGGCTGTGATCCTTTCCTTAGCCAAGTGCCCTCCAGCTCTGAAATGCTTTGTGAGGTAACTTTGTGGCACTCTTCCATGGTTTCCCTGCAGTCTTCTCATTTCTTCCCTATTTTTCTCCTTGTACTTTATTCTCAGCCATTCCCTCTTCTCCACACCCCATGTTAGACTCCGTAACTCCTCTGACTAGTCCTTCAGACACGTTTAAAAACAAAGCAAAGCAAAATATGGGTCTTTGATTAAATGAATTAATGATCCACTTGCCAGCTTTTATCACAAGCAGTCAATGGCAAGGACCATCTTTTAGTTCAGTGTTCACGCAGCATCTGCTTCAGAAGGAAGTTACCAGTGACTGAGACAATGATACAAATAATAAACCCTGGGAGACAACCATCATAGCATGACAATATCACAGACCCTATAAGAAGACAGCACAATTGGAAGTGTTATTGCATTCCCTCGCAACACTTCGAATAGTCTCCTGCCCCCATAGCTTCAAAAGCTACTCCAGATGACAGGTACAGCACTGGAAAGGTCTGCTGAAACCAAAGGCAACCCGCTGAAAGTTTTCATCTGGAGTTTCCACTATACTTGTCCCGTGGGAAAAGACAGTAGTAAACAGTGGAAGAGAAACACAGTCCAGATATTTCCACAGAAAGTAAATCTGCTTCCACAGAGAACTGCATATTTCTTGCTAGCTATTATTTTTAACCTCTTGCAGATTTATTTTTACTACAATTTAAATGTATCTGTTATATGCCATAACATTATTATTATGAGAGACACTAAAATAGCAAAGTATTCTAGGCACTTAATACCATTTTACAAAGCAGGGAATTAAAGCCAGGAATGACTGCAGCAGCCACTGATGCACATGACCTCCCCGTTTCAGCCTTACTTCTCATACCTCCTCTGTGGAGTTACTCCCAAAGTTGTAGTATACTTTTTCCTGCTGTTTAATGGGGGTGGCAGGAAGCAAAAAAGGAATTAAAGTGCATCCAGTGGGATGAACTTCTGATTTCTGCTATCAGGATGTGGGTACAGCCTTGGGCTCACAGCCCATAGCTTGGAGGAGCCACTGAAGCTATCAGCTAAACCTACACATCTGATACCAAAAACTACCTGGATACTTTAGAAACATAGAATAGTTTGGATTGGAAGGGACCTTTAAAGGTCCCTGCCACGAGCAAGGACACCTTCCACAAGATGAAATTATTCAGAATCCTGTCCAACCTGGTCTTGAATGCTTAGAGGAGTGGAGGCATTTATCACCTCTTTGGGCCATCTGTGCTGGTGCTTCACCACGCTCATCATAAAAAATTTCTTCCTGATCTCTAGTCTGAATCTACTCTCTTTTAGGTTTAAAACAGTAGCTCTTGTCTTACCACAACAGGCCCTATTCATCTCTTTTATAAGCCCCCTTTAAATATTCAAAAAAGGACTCCCTGGAGCCTTCTCTACTCCAAGCTGAAAACTCCCATCTTTCAGCATTTCTTCATAGCACAAGTGTCCACCCCATCTGATCACTTTTGTGGACCTAGCCTTGAGGCTTTAATTCCATTTTTCACTAAGACATTTAAAATAGCAAAAATTTTTTTGCATAAGGGTGTCAGGTTTTGGCTTCATAGTGTATGCTCTATTATGACTAAAAAAAATACATTTAAAAAAATAAATTCCATCTTCATTAATGAGCTTAACTTTTCAGTGCTCCAACACTGAAGGACATCTCTTCATATCAAGACAAGCTATGGTAGATCATAACTTTCCACTCCTAAAGAACATAGCTGGCAAAGCTCTTTGTTTTCAGCCTGGATGCTGTTTGGCACAACAGTTTGACATTCACTTACGAGCCTGGTGAAAAATATGCACTGCTAATTTTCCTAAGTGCCATACCAGTGTCTCTGGGGGCCATGCATTTGCCTACCTTCCCATACAGTAATGGGATTTCCTCACAGCTAATAAAGTAAACTTCACATCAGCTAAGGAAAGATTTTAGACAAGGTGTCCTCCTTCTTTGTTACTGAATGATATATTCATGGCAAAGCACTAACGTTGGTAACATCTTTAAAATACATTTTTCCCCTAGTGTGGGGGATACAATCCGATAATCCCTGCAGATCTCCTTTTTCTCCCCCATTGCCCCCGTGGTTTATCATGTCCAATTAGCCATCTGCCATGCCTGCACTGCCATACAAAGGCAGTCCGCTCCCCTGCGCTGCAGCCCATCAGCGGGGCTATTGTCCCGGCTGACAAACAAGAATCAGACACTATTGTTCCCAGCTGACGATGCAGCTCCCAAAGTAGGCTGCCAGTTGCCATTAAAACAGCGGGAGCGCCAGGGTACGCTCCAGGAGTCAGGAACCATGCCAGCAGCGCCGATATTACCGGGGAACCTATACAAAGCTCTTTTATATATGTATATATATGTTCCGATTTCAGGTAATAAACCAACCCGGGCTAACTACCACCCTTTATATCGCAGTCGCACCTGAGCTTGCCCAACCTACTGCCTTTACTCCTGCACCAAGGACTCACCTGGCAAAGCAAGGGTCACAGTCTCCAGAAGAGAGCAAAACCATGGAATCAAATCTTTCCTTATAATGGTTTTATTATTTATTACTATTTTATAGGTAAGGCATGTCTTCTGTCACTTCAGCACAGTTTATTCCACACACTACACCTCCCCCTTTGCTCCCTTCCCCCCCAGCCCCCCAAAAATGTATTTCAAAAACCTGAAAACTCTACCATGTTTATGTGGGTACTAACTATGCAATGAGGTTAATTTAATTTCTCTCACAAACAACACGCATTCACCCATTTTCCCAAGGCCACTTCACTAAAAGAAATGACCAGAGCAGCTGGTCTGCCAGTCACCAAGATGTTAAATTGAAGATCATTTCCTCTTATTATTCTCAGCAAAGCACGATGTGACCTTACACTAAAAACTACAGGCTGCCTTGCCTAATTATGGTAGTTTTGTTCCATCAGTGAAACTGAAATGCTGGCTCATATAATTAAGGTTACTAAAAAAGGAATTTCATTTTTAGTTTTAAAGGCAATTTGTTGTTCAGAAGTAGAGGTGCAACAAATTAGACCTCCGTACCTGTATGTTCTCAGCTTTGTGTAATTTGAAAGAAAAACACTCCTAGATTTTGGAAACTAATACCACACGTTGATAAGACACAAAGAACCCCAATAAACCACAATTTATTCAAGGCACTAGTTAATGAAAATGAGCAAACAAAATGAATATTTATCTTTATATTTAAAAGTAGAAACAGAATTATCTCCTAATCCCTTGATTAGGAAACAGGAATTATTTAAACTTCAACAAATGTTTTAAATGGTATTTCATGCTCCAACACTGAACATACATAATTTCAGTATACCACTTTGAACCTTCACTGAATAGTTAAAAGTCAAATAAATGAAAAAAAACCAGAAACTAATGTGAATCCACAGTAATCACATAGGTTATCGACCTTCACAATGACTTAAAACAGAGGAAAGTCTTTGCCCTGGATTCAAACACAGGGCTCATTCTGAACCAAATCTGAAATACAACATGAAAACTTACATATTTTGCTGAAATGTTACTTCATTCTTAGCACGAAATGCTCTAAATCACATTTCAACACACTGCAGTCCACATATCATGCAGGTGAGTGACTTTAACCTAGATTTACGGTTGCCATTGAGTGCCTGGGCCAAGTTCTGTTCTCAGTTACATCTGTGAAAACTCCCAAACAATTCCTCTGAAGTTTTCTGGATCTGTGCAATAGTAACACAATCCATCCCAGAACCGAGTGGGAAAGAAATAATTCAAAATATTATGACTTCTTTCTTTTACAGCCCTTTACACTTCAAGGTTCTCCATTCAGACAATCATATCTGACTTTTCATATCCAGCTTTCTTTTGCACAACATACATTGTAATATTGGCTGTTATTCCTGCCAGCTTCTCTAGGCAAAATTCCCCAAGTGGCAGAGTCCCTTCAGTTAAACACAGGGTGCGTGAGCCATGCAAGGCTGTAAAACAGGAGTTGTTTATCCAAAGAAATATTAAAAGCAGGACACCAGTCCAAATCAAACAAAAGCACAAATACTTCTAGGTCATTTCATGACTTTAACTTCCAGCCATAAAAGGCACAGCACTATGGGTTTATAAGGCCTAATACTCCATAAGTATTTTCTTTGATGTAACTATGAAGTACTTAAAATACCACTGGGTACTGTATGGTACATGTCACCATAGAGCAATAAAGCTGCTATACATCCATAATCAACCTTCCTAAAGACCACAAGGTCACAGCAGCTGAAACAACAGAATACTTCATTCCCAACCTTCAAGAGGCCCAGAGCACCTGTCCAGCCAGAGAACTCCCCAACAGGCCCTTAACATGGGAGTATGCTTGGAAATTGCACCAAAGAGAACGTGCCAAACACACCAAAGGGGCTCCCATTTTTAAAACCTCGTTTCCCCAGCGGGTTATTATTATGGGACTTGATAAAATACAGTATGGGAGGCAGGTGGTAGGAAACAGCAACAATTGTATCTGTCCAGGTTGGATACTTGTTTGTAACCATGCCATTCACCATCCCAAGACACATGCGGCCATCTACATGTCTACATGTAGTCTACACAGGCACTAGGTGGGTTCCTTCTCTGTGATGGCACTTTTTTCCCCCCTCAGAATTTCAACCCCAAAACACACCAACAGGCTCCCACCACTCAGCAGGTGCCATACTCAGCCTTATTGTGATGCCTGTGCCCTTCACTAATGTCTGTGTTACAGGTTTATGTTTCCTATTGGACCCTGTCCTGCAAATCAAGGATTGTGAACTTGACTACACATGCACTCTGAACAGAAGCTAGGTGTGAAAGGCCTCTTCCTCTGGAAATAATTTTGTTCAATATTAATTAATATCAAACAGAATAAGTATCTTCCTACTGGCCTATAACACAATGCAATCTCATCTGGAATAAACACATTGTAAGTAACTATCAGATGTCATCCCTGTTGCCCTGTATGTACTCCTGAGTGAGGAAGAAGGAAGTGGTATAGGAAAGAAATGCTTTCCTGAACATAAATTACTCATTTAAATTGATCCCTTCCAGCATCACAGAGAGATCCTTCTCTTTTGTCATAAGACCCTACAAACCAGCAGGTTCTGCCTCATTTCTAAGCAGCATCTAAGCAGCATGGCAAGTGGGGGAAGAGGACAGTCATCTCATCACGACCTCTTGATTAACCTATATGTCCTTTGCCATGTCTACATGCAAATTCCTGTAAGTAGACTAGTAGAGCTGTCTCAGAGTCCTGAGGTGGAGGATATAGGACAACAGCACACAGCCTTCCACATGCACTAGGGTATCGCGTGACAGAGGCTTGGGAGGATCTGGGTGTAGTGAGATAATTGCCCTCCTCCCCCATGTCAATCACATGAAGAAATAAAAAAAACCCAACTATATTAGACAATAAGAAAGAAAACAACAGAACTTCTATTCCTGACAGGGTCAGAGGTCAAAGCCTCCAGAGAGTGGTACGGATTTTAATTAAGAGCATCACCTCAAAGAACACAAGGGCTTTCCCAAGTGGTAGGAAAGACCTGACAAGTCTTTTCTGCAACAGAGCCTCCTTTATCTGCACACAGTGCAGACCAGGCCTTATAAATTATCAAGTCTCGAGGTGAGGAAGCCAAGCATCACACAAACACCTCACCCCTAGTGACAACTTGATAGAATCAATTTACCTGCTCTATGAGGAGACACTTGAGTCCATCAACCTCGAGGAGCACTTCTCTGCAGACATCATCTCAAACACATCTATTGATCAAACAGTCTGGCCACTGCCAATCATTTTAAAGTTATTTAATAGCAGAACTGCCAGTCACTCATGCACAAATGAACAATGCTAGAAGTATAACCAGCTGAAAAGCAGAGAGGAAACAGAATAATTCATCGCATTCAAAGGAGATGGAACAACATAAATTTTCAACTCACACATAGGAAGTATCAATGATGAAGTCAGCATCTTTGCATCAGACATAATCAATGTTACACTTAAGTGCCAGAAAAATAAATTAGAAAACAAAACTGTACCTGCTCGTAGATAAGAAATATTGATGATTACCCTTGCTAGTAATTGGTAGTTTGCTAAACTGTTCTGTCACTGACCTCTAAATATTTACAACTTTAGGAAAGGGTTTCCTGATGTATTTCACCTCTGTTTCCAAAACACACTGCAGAAATTACTGCAGCTTGGGCAGGAACCAAAAACTTTCCCTGTGCGTCTGTATCCAAGGGATATCTGTTATTTGTGCACTTTGCAAAGTGACTTACTTTATGTTTGAAACAATAAGTATTTGGATTCTCTTCCATGCAATATAGAAGCCTCAGTAGTTTATATTTAATGTGTAGTAAGAGTTCCAGAGAACTTGCTCATATTTTATCTGTCACCAAAATAGACATAAGAAACTTAATAAGGCATACCTAGGCACAGATTCAGTTTCTTACTGAAACATAAGCTCAAACAGAAGCAACAGACATCACACAGAAATTATTGCTACAATTCAGCAGCCAGTGTTACCCTAGAAATCAGAGCTGGAGACTGCAATAGTAATTTCTGCCCTTCGAGTCCCTCTGCCTGTTAATTTTTATCCCAATTACATGGGATTGATTCTCCAAAAGAGAATTCCTGAATTCCTTTCTGCATATATCTGATGATGAAAATTAGAACAGTCCCTGCCCTGCCTGTTTCCAGGGAGGTTTTAACTGACTGCCAGCATCAACCACACAGGTGTTAAATCCACCCTTTTCTTAAAAGTCGTTCCTAGTTCTCATCAATGCCAAGCACCAGAACAGACCTTCCTTTACTACCTGGTGTTAATTTTTTCAATTTGCCTTTCCAGGTACAGCTCAGAAAGCTGCTGTCTCAGTTGTCACCGCTGATAAGGGGCTGGTACTACGAGTGTTTGGGTGCTGCTGGGGGAGCTGTTCTGTGTGCGGCGCCACTCCCAGCATCAGCCTCCTCTGCTGGTACCAGGGAGCAGCCTATCGATCCTCCCGGCTCAGTGCAAAGCCCAGCCGGTTGCTAAAAGCTTCTGAGAGAGCTATTAGTTACTTGTACTCCCGTGTTTTTCACGGAGAATTATGAGTTCATGCTTTTCCATGAGGTAGCTGTGAATTTGGGAAGAGTTTAGGCTGTTTAGTGTATGTGTGTGCTATTAGAGCAGCTAATCTTTAAACCACATACATTCATTTATTTGATGTGAATATACAAGGGCATGTAAGACAATAGTTACACTTTACAAACTCCAAATACAATTCAGGACAAGGAATTAAAGAAAAAGACCGTATCGGGGGAAAAGGATGCTAAGTCAACACAGGTCTCTGCAGCTCTTACAAATCAGACCCTACCTCACAGTCCTTACTCAGGCAGGATTGCTATTGCCAGCCTAAGAGCTGCAGAGTCAGTTGTGTCCTGGCTACAATTGTTCTCCCAAGCCCTCATGAGCTGTTCTCTCAACTATCCATGAATCGAACTTCAGACAGGCACAACAGCAGCACACACATCCCAGAAGAGAATAGGCCCAAACGATGCAGAGGACCAACAGTGTAATTTCACACAAGTCATGACTGCTCTCATGCTTTCCCCATTTCTCAGTGATATTGCCTGACCATTCTAATAGATGACAATCAAAATTAATTACTAATAATTTTGTTGGGGTTTTTTTCGTATCATCACTTTGGGCACAAGATTCTACATAACAGTGCAGAAACAAGAATTTTGCCATCTTCTTAGATGAAGCTTAAGATAAATGAAACAACCATCAGAGATGGCCTACACATACATACAGTGCAAGGATGTGGCCTGGGCACTGTTTCCAAGCCCAGGTTCCTGGGATTTTGTTTCCTCAAGAAACAAAAGTGTTAGAAGACTTGCAGAAATCACCAGGTTAAATGTACAGTGCAGGTGACAAGTGTATTCATGGGTCTACAGGTGAAATTTCAGGTGAGGGAGGCAGATTGGGACAAGTGTCTAGCCACATGTCTTCCTATGTTTTCCCTCACTTAGGAATACTTTTTTTATATCAGCTAGATAGATTTGACTCTCTCCAAATTCAATTCTGCTAACTTGCTTACATTGAGAAGGCAGCGTTGCAGAGAAATGATTCAGCTTTGGATGAAGAAAGAGAGCAAAAAGGGTGGGGGAACCTTAATTAACAGGTTCCTTTCAAAAAGAAAATTGGTGCATTTTCTTTTTTTTTTTCCTAACAAATCTGTCATTGTTGAGACTTAGGAAATTAGTTGTAACCAGGTAGGCTATCAACAGGCAAATATCCTATGGCTTAATGAGTTGTGGATCACAAGATACACACAGCCAGACCTTATTACAGTTATCCTCTAGATCAAAAGGTTTTCACATAAATGGGGTGCAGTCTACCATAGCAGGGAGCAGTGCTGCAGGCCTTCAGGATTTCACTTCTTTAAAGTTTTGGTGATTACATAATCGTTTTGTTTTGTTTTTTTTTTTAACTGGAGCTCAAAGCACTCAGTACCTAATGAGCAGGTAGAAGGAGGAAAACAGTTGAAAAGCAGTCTTGACAAACAGCTGTGGCAATGTGTCAGTCCTAGCCCACAAGAGTCAATCCCCTTATGAAACAAGCATTTAATCCTTTACAATTTTTAATTAAAAATCTACCAAGGAGATTACAATACTTTCTTAAGATTTTGATGGGGGAAGGGGGGAAGGGGAGAAGGGGGTGTGTGTCATGCAGACCACAAGTTGCTTCACTTGAGATGCTGACACTGTGCTGGTGGCTCCCACACAAACACCACCTCACAAACGGGTGATGCAGTGGGGACCCCAGCATGTACCTTTTGCCCACAGAATTTAATTAACCACTGCTTCAGTAGCAACACCATGCGCTACCGTAGCCCCCCTACACTTTGGCTCCACTTCAGTATCCTCCGAAATAGGAGAGTGAAACACAGGACTCTCACCCAGACCTGAGATACTTTGCGAGCCCGTCCCCGCGGGGTCAGCATCCCCGGCCGGCAGCGGGGCTGCGGGCAAGCGCTGCCCGGGGCGCCTCTGCCCTCACTAAGCGCCCGGGGCTTCGCCCGGCAGGACCGGGGTGGGCAGGGCAGGCAGTCAGCTCCACTCCCGAACACCGGCCGGTGTCCCTGTGGCCGCTGCCGCCCGGGGCGGGGGCCCGGCGGGGCCCATCGGGCGCTGATTCCCGCGGGGGTGACAACGCGGCAGCTCTCCCCGAGCATCCCCGCGGGGCTTTTGTGCCTGCCTGGGGCGGGGGCCCGGCCGGTCCTCTCCCGAGGCGGCGGGAGCGCAGCCCCCCGGTAGCATCCTCCCGGGGGCGGGAGGGGCGACCGGGCACGGACGCACCGAGGGGCTGCGGCGGACAAAGCGAGGAGGCAGGCGGGGACCCCCTCCATCCCACCCCATCCCCTCCCCTCCGCTGCCGACGGTGCCCGCGCCTCAGCCGCTAGCCCCGCATCCCGCGGCGGAGGCAGGGCCCGNCTGCCCCTCGCCGCGCTGACAGCCCGGCCCGGCCCCCGGCAGCCGCCCCCGCCACTTCCCCGCCGGCACTTCCTGAGCCAGGCCGGGCTGCGGCGCCCCCGCCGCCGGGGCAGGCACAGGTGCGGGCACGGACGCCCCGGAGGGGATTTTTTAATTCCCTACCGCTGTGCGCTCCGCAGCCGTGCCGCTGTGCATCCCCGGGCTGCACCGCTGCCATGGCTCCCCTCCGAGGAAGAGCCGCGGGGGCACGGCTGTCAGCTGGGCAGGTACTCGGGCGGCGAAAGTGAACGCTGGTGTGGTTACACGAACATAGAAATTCCTTTTTTTTTCATGTTCATGAGCTGTAGGGCACGATTTCTTTGGAAACGATCAGCGAAACTGCATGTTATTGCAGGTATGCCTTCATATTTTATCCTTTCCAGTCCTAAGCGACCAGAGAGCCAAAAAGGAGTTTGAAAAGCCAAGACCCTGGTCCCAGGTCAGAAACTGATTCAACTCGCTAAATGATTTTGATTTCTCTACTGTAACGTCAATATTTGTAGATTTAGGACTATAAGTGTCTCAAAAGGAGTGCTGTGAAGAATACTTCTTTGTACTTTGTTAGCCGCTGAGTTAAATATCTTCCCTAAGCTCAGCTATCAAGATTTCAAGCACAGACAGGCAGAGATAGACAGATGTTTGCCATTTGGGCACTCTCCCTTCTTCTCCTGTTCACCTATTTGAAGTCTCCCCAGCTCCTCATTCTTCTATAATTGTGTAACAGCTCTAAAATGGGCAGCCTGCTTAAGGAAAAATGTTGCTGTTTCACCTATTCAAACCACCATTGTAAAACAGGAGTATTATTCACACCTCACAGTTCTTCACCATGGCTTTCTCTGCCATTAGAAAGAAAAAGCAACTGTTGGTGTAATCACCCCTCTGGCTCTATTACCCTTGGAAACCCATCCTTGCTGCAAAATCCCATCCATCGCTCTCCAGAACAGAAGTCTCTTAGCCAGCATGTCCCCATGGCCTCGGTATCAATATCCTCTAGGGCTACTGTCCAATCACCACTCATTTCCAGTCACTGAAAAATTCTGATGTTCAAGGGACTAGAGGACAGAACACCTCCAAGAACCTGGTCACTGGAGCACTTCAAAAGACAAATTAGTCTATTGCACCTCAAGAAAGAAAATCATGATTAGCAGAAGTGTCAGAACCAACCGCTTGTAAGTGCCACTTTTTGGATAAGACCTCAATCTGTAGGTAGGTTAGCAGCTGAGGCTTGGCAGAACCTTTTCTGTTTCAGCTCAGATTACTTTAGATGCCAGAGGAGCATGGGTTTCCTCCATCTGATCTCTTCTCAATAGAGCTGAGAAGAAGGATGGATTTGGATGTATATTGCACTTGATAAAAAGACCGAAAATTTTCCTGCAGAAACTTAATTGTCAAAATGGCATTGACCAGGCAGGATGAGCAGAGAGATCCCAGTCACATCTTCTCTGGCCTTACTGTTTGCTACTGGAATTGAAACAGAATATGTTGTGTCCAGGGACTCAGAAATATGAGCAAACCTCTTGTAGGGATCCATCTAGCATTTAGTTTCCCTCTGGTTGCCTTATTCCCTCCCTCCTCATCTATGATGTAGTGCCACTTCCCATGCCTAACGCTATCTAGTTTTAGCTGAAGCCATTTATTTCACAACTATCTGCAGAAAATAGCAATACAGAAGCTATGTTCAGGCTGCCAAAGCTCATTGCAGACCCTTCTGCTCTCTCTGAATTCACCTGCTTAAGACAACCAGGATTCCAGGACCACCTCAGTATCAGGTGTGCCAGGAGCGGGGCATTACCACAGTACAGGCATCTGTTTACAAACAGTCTTTCAAGCACCAGACTTTCTTCAGTGGCCATTCACTCCTTCTTCCACATCACAGCACAATGCACAAAAGCTTTCCATCTTCCAGGCTTAAGCAAGCTGCACCATATTGATCCCCATCTCAAGATCTCATCTCTGAATATTCACCAGCCCAACCCAGATTCACTCCTTAACCTCATTCTCCCCTAGACTCTTACATACAGGTTCATTCAGGAGTGCGAGCTAAAGCCTTGGTAGCTGGGAAGAACGTGGCTTCCTCATGAAACACTTTCAATTGACACAGAATTTGGTCCAGCCTGTTGGGTTTTAAAGTGTTCTGTAGCATCCTTAGAAGCTAGTCAGGGGTTACGCATAAGAAGGGAAGGTTTAACATTATCCAAAGAGAATTAATGTTGTCAGTGATGGAGAAATTCATATTCCCCCTTTCATTAGGAATACTTCAGGGCACAGCCTGTAGCATCAGTTGTAGAAATCATATAAGCCACAGAAAGCACATTTGTCTGTATAACCTGCAATCAAAGGTGTTAGAAAATACTGAAGGAGTGTTCATTTAGCTGACTTGCCATCCCAATACCTACACAGAATCCAAATTAATGATTAACCAGCTAAGACACTCATATTTAACCATATAAAATGCCAATATCTTCTGAAAACAAGTGTTTGTTTTTTCTTCACAGAAAAGCTTCATTACAACAAGAATGGCCCCAGATATCTCATAATTTCAAACAAATTGGAATTTCCACTTTTTAAAGAATAAAGGTGTTTGGAGAGCATTTTTTTAATTTGAGTTTCATTAAGGTCTATCAAGATTTAGCCATGCATTTTTCTTGCCTTTCTCTCCTGTGCAAGACAACAGCAAGTTTGTTCTTCTCTGCTTGCAGCTCCACCCACTAGGGAAGCCCTGCACAATATATTCACTGTTTTCATGGAATTATCATTGAAGCAACAGTCCTGCTGTCACATTTTGCACACACCTCCCATATGCACATGCCAGGGCAGTGCAGGATGGGGAGTACCACAGTCCAGTATCAGTAAATTTTAGTGCAAACCCAGATGTTGAGTGAGCTACTATTTTTATTAACACTGCAAGCAGAGCAAGGCTGTCACTGTAAAATATCATTAACAACTGGGAACAACCATGACTTCAGTTCAAGTCCTGGCAATGAGTTTACAGTTTTTGTTGTTCAAAGAAGAGCTGTTAAATATAGAATGAAATACTTTCTGCAATGTATAATTCACTTTTAGATAGAATGCTGAAGGCACCTACAGTTTACATGAAAAACAAAACAGACAAAAAAATCCCCTGTAGAATTACATAAGCCAAAATACATCAGTTTCACTGGCAGACACTGCTTTTAATCGTTTGCATGGCTCTTCTTGACAAATATCTCAATCCGTACCAAAAAATTTAGTTTAACTAGGAACGAATGTTTTTCTTTTTGACAGCCCCTAAAGCTGCTCAAAGATCAGAAACTGTCACACAGGCTTTTGATTTAAGGCCTCTGCTACAGTCAAGTTTTCCAATGGGATGGCAACAGGTGGCATCTGAGATGAAACATTTTTTAGCAAAACCTCATGAGCTTGCAAGCTATAGGATGGGAGGAGGGAGAAGAATTTGAACAAGAAATCAGCAAAATTCATCTTTCCAAGAGAGCAGATCCAGGACAGGAGAAATGTATTTGAAGGCTCTAGGACAGTTGCACTGCTGGAAACAGAATAGCGCACTCAGAAAGCACAGGCAACGCGAGAGTCCTACACAAAGGATCAAGAGTCCAGTGCTGCAAAACACAGTATTGTGTGCCAAGGGTTGTCATTCAAAAGGGACAGGGAGAAAACCACCCTGCCAGGCTCAGCAGATGAGCTGCAGTCTGCACGGGGCTGCAGAGACTGTTACTTGTGCAGAAGGTGCCTCCCATTCAGTGACACAGCAACATCTAAATAGAGAGTGTTAATAGGTGGGATCAAGAGAAAACCAAAATAGCAGAACAGGAAAATATAAGTCTTAAAAGCACATAAGGCTGCCTTGTTAATAAGTTATTTGCAGCTACATTCTGGGGTATGTGAGAAGAATTTCTCACATCCAGAGACCCATTCAGACCTATGTTTAGGTATTAGATTTGAGATTACTATGTTCTTAAATGGGACCAGGCACAAGGGGGTAGAAGTTTCCATCCATATTCTAGACTATCAGGAATGCTGCAAGGGAAAATCTGCAAGTCCCCAGAAAGAGGGTGTTCAGAGAAGCCTCCAGGGCAGGATGGAGGAGGCAGAAGACATGTTTCATATGCTTAGACTCAAATGCCCGTATATATGCCAAAGATAATTTCTGGCTCAGCAGACAGCACATGCACATCAAGGTTGGCTTTGCAGTAACCACATATACATTTACACATGTGGCTTAGCTCTACCCTTTGCTCAGATGTGGAACAGCTGTTTGGGCAGCCATGGAGCAAGCTCTAATACCATGCCAAAGCCCTTGTCCCACCATCATCCCTGCTATTGTTATCCTCCCCCTCTGGATCACAGCTGAAGAGGGAATGTCTATTCAGCTGCCATTTAGTCTCCTGCTTTCAGAGCAGACATAAATTCCCATTTCCCTGAACTTCGACAGAAAGCTGAGCAATAATCACTCCTCTGCAGAAACATCACCCCACCCAGAAGAAAGTGATAGAAATTAGCAAGACAATTTCAAAAACAGAGGTTTTTTTGTCAGTGTGGCAGTACACAGGTTTGCTAGCATCAGCAGACAGGCAAATGTGTCTCTTCCATAAGTTTCAGAACTGCATTTGGCACTCTGGCCACAGGAGTTAAACTGAATTAGCAGCAGGCAGAACAGCTGATGCATCCAGGAAGATACAGGTCTCAGTTACGTTTACAGGTACAAATCTGGAAGAGCCAATAGTGACTGAAACCCCTTTTCTCCCTGGTAACTATTTGGATACATTTGTTAAAAAAGTTGCTAATAGGTGCTAATGGATCACAGATTCTGTTGACTAATGAAATAAAATAAATAAATCTAATCACAAAGGCAGTATCCCTCAGCCAGGCTCTGTTTGTTACAGCAGGCTTGAAAAGAGAAGCTTGTGTTGGCCAAGTCTACACTGTACTTTTATGTGCATACAGAACATCAGTCTTAAGTGCTGTTAAGTTGGAACATTTTATTCTAAGTTTCCTGCAAACATTTAATCCAGATCCTGAAATTTTGCCAGATTCTTAGCAATACTGAGCAGTACTTATTTACCAGGAGCTCCTAAACACCAAGCAACCTCCCAAGCAAGTTCTGCCCAGTGCAGAAAGTTACAGAACTAGACCAGAAAAAGGAAGTATTAAATATTGAAGTGTTTGGGGAAGAATGTAAATGTACATAGTAGCTATTCAGAGAACCAATTTTAAAGTGAAGCATGCATTAAAATTAAACAGTGACTACTACTTTATTACCACAAGCATTCATTTCAGTGCACTTGTAGGATACTAATTTCACACATGGTTGGACATAAATACTAACCTGTTTTCCATTTCACCAGTATAAATTAGTGTGAGAAAGAAGTTCCTTCCTGGGATAAAAGTAGTGCTGTTGTATGCAAAACAAAAAACAATGTGAGGCCAGTTCATTTATGTTCGTTTTTTTCACAAAGAGTTAGAAAACTAACTTATTGGCTCTCTAAATGTATGCTATAATATTTAAGCTTTGGATTCTCCTGAGAAGCTCTAGTAAATTTAAAAGTAGTCAGCTAACACATTAAAAGTATCCTTAGGACATCAAACGATTCATTTATCCATTCTTATTGAAGGAGGTGACAACCTTTCAAACTCCCCTAGACCTCTTTACTATAAGGTAACTCTACACAGTCTTGCAAAATCCTGAGAGCAATCCTCATAGTCCCTGTACTTGGCAGCTGTTTATCCTGCTTCGTGCTTTGCAATAGCTTTAACACTGAACAGGTACATTTTGATATTCACACCAGACTCCCCACAGTAAGCGGAATGTTTTCCTATTAATTAACCAAATGAATAAAGTTAATCAAATATATTTAAGCAAACATCACAGTATTGCTCATGTAATGTTTTTGGATAAGTTTTTATCTGCAGAGCCTCACTCAAGGAACTGTCAGAAGACACCCCTCAGTGGGTTTTTTTTGCAGCAGTTTGGATTTTGTTGGTTTGGGGTTGAAATTTTTTTTTTCTAAGAACCAGAGTTAGTGTTTCTGAAGGCAGCAACCAGTAAATTACTGATGCAAATCAGATGCACTGGAGTCATTTCGTAGCCTTGAGTTTTCACCTACAGTCCTGCAAGCACACACAGCGATTCTTGCAGGTAGATCTCAGGAGCAGCCATCACTCTTCCTGACACAAGGAGCAGGGCTCAGTTATTCAGTGTCTCCCTCCTTTCCAGTAACTGCTTCTCTCCTTTAAGAGAAGCTTTAAGAGTCTTGCTCAGCAGACTTCCTCTTTTGTCACTTTTCCCAGGTATATTTTCAGCCTGGCTTACAGCTATGCCTGGAAAGGTTCCAGATGTTCTCCATTTATTGTCCTTTTGGCTTTTTCTGCCTAATAGCAGGTCTCCTTTCACTGCTGCCTATAAACAGAGGTTCACAAGGACACAGAGTACCTCCAGCTTCCTCCCAGCATTGCTTGTTACAGGAGAGGCGTTAGGACACTGAGGGTACAAGAGAAGCACATGTGCCTGCAACCAGACTTGCTAGACAAGGAGGAAGATGTGCCCAAGCAGCCACATCCTCGTGCTTCCCAGAGCCCCTGGGCTGAGGGCCAGCCTTCCACCCCTTTCCACAGTGATTCCAGAACTGGCACTTAGCTGCTTGCAGTGGTTCTTCAGATCTCACACAGCTCAAAGTCTAGCTTACCTCTGAACTTTAAAAGTAGGTCTCTACTGCCACCACATCTTGCTCATAGTATCTTACACTTTCCATGCATTAAAAAGTCAGGGATGGATTCCCACTGTTCACAAGGAGACATAGCCAGGCAGGGATGATAATGTACATATGTTATACTGAAAATTCTTGATGAGGCTTTTGCCCATTTCAACAGTTGCAAGTATGAATGTTTTTCACCCTAAAAGAGATGCTTCAGTTGCAGAACATTCAAGAAAGAACCTCTGTATATCTGTGTGGTTTGGGTTTTCAGTACAAATTGCCACTTTGATATTTTTATTTTTAGTTCCAGTGCTGATGGGACCAAGATTCATGCAGAAGTGCAGATCTGGTGTGCTGACAGCTTAGAGGGAAACAAAGTTAGAAACCAGATGGGAAGTCACAGATGATACTGTTCTGCAAAAGGGGCCAGACCATATCTGAAGATACTATTTTCAAAACAATATGTTCCTAACCACTGTGACACTTGCTCTGAGAGGGACGTCATTTATATAACAGCAGGTAAGACTGACATACTTTCTGCAGAAGAGCTGTCTTCAAGGTAGGTATTTCTACAGCCCCATCTGTCACTCTGATAGAGGCTGGTATCAAAATTGACCTCCAGGGAAGCTGTGCTATAAATTCTTAAGGACCACACATGATTCTGAATATCTTTGAAAAGATAATGCCTCACAGCTGCTGGAGCTGAAGCATTGCCTTCCTTCAAAGGGTAAACTCTCAGTGGTCATCTGGATCTGTTTAAGAGCACTGATATCTGCTAAAAAGAAGCTCTCTGTATCACTCTAACAGATATAATGAATCTAGAAAGCGTACACAAGAATCAACCATCTTCCTTGACTGTGTCATGTCAGCTCTCCCCTCTGCTCTGGTGAACATCTGGAAGAGACTGACTCCATGATATGCTATGCTAGCATGCTTTATTTCATAGCCAGCATGAGACAGCTCATGCTCCAGAGCTGCAAGAAGTCTGAGCTATAGGCCAAAGGCCATCCAGCTACCAAGGTCCAGGATCTTTGGACCAAGGACCTCTTTGGTCCTGGTAGAACAGGGGTTTTTACCAGTAGACCTGGTGTATAACACAGACACAAGTCTAGAAAAATCTTCATATACCACCTCGCCAGTGATTAGAGAAAGTATAACTCATTTCATTAGGACTGAATTTCTTGGTAGAGCTGTCTGGGGCAAATTGACATTTGACTATATATGAAAATGGTTGTGGGTTTATGTTTTTTTCCTTACAGACATTTGTTTTAAATTGTTGGTGATAAAACACAAGCCCAGTATACTGAAAGTGAAACCAATACAGGGTGTCTGTGCAGCTTGAGCAGTGATGGCTGCTGGAAACGCTGAACCTGTGTACATGCAGTACCTGCTCAGTGATATTCAGTCCAGTACGTAGCCAAAGGAAAAAAAAATACTTCAGTGAAAAAGCCAGAACAACAAATATATGTTAGATAGAAACAAATATTGGGAGTAAGGATTCTTAGATTCAAATCCAAGGTTTCTTTATGTCGTTAACTGTGATGTGCCAGAGAACAATTATCCTCTAAATAATAATTAACCTATCTGCAACAGGACTGTAGTGTATTCTTGCCTTCAGGGAAAGGCTAAATTCATTATGGTTCAGTGAAATACTCTTAGACCCACAGCTGAATAACACACTACTTCAGGGTGAATTTTACTCCTATGAGAAACCTTGGAGGATCTTTTCCATAGAGATGATTTCCACGTTCCCATTCATGGTGGATGGCCTAGAGCTATACCAGGATACTTTGGTGCCCAAGAAGACACATATTTCCCTTCCAGCCTCTCTGTCTACTCCTCCCAGCTGGCATAGGCTGAGCCAGCCACACTGGTCCCTATTTTCTCACAGGAGCAACACCCAAAACCCAGCAATACCTGCTCAAAGTCTGATGTTCTACAAATGGTAAATGATAACCCATCACAAGTTCTGCCAGGAGAAGCTTTTATCTCAAAGATACGTTTCTTCATCAGTTGTAAAATGGAACAGCACAACACGACAAATGAATTTAAGATTCAAATGTCAATGTTGCAAACATATGCATCTTTCCTAGGCAACAGAAATAAACACTGCAGTCGTTATTATCACTCACACAGTCAAATATAACTTGAAATCCATGACTTTGTATTTGTTTATATGTAATGGCATTTCAATCCTTTTATTTTAATCTCTTTTCAAGGCCATCCCTCCTGTTCCTTTTATATACATGTGGATATAGATGCATACGTGTGCTGAATCTTCCCCAGCAAATGGAAAGTTTCACACACTTTTCTTTTAATATATGTATTTTTTAAGTATGGAAAACCAAATTAAAACTAATTTTGGCAAAGAAGATTAAAGTTCTCTACTAAATAGTTTTCTTTATTTACCAGTGACTGTTATCTTGTCTAACTTACTAGACCAAATATATTGTCTGTGCCTTGTATCTGCAACACTGGCACAACAGCAGCATTTAGTTTTAGTCAGTAGTGTACGTAAGTGTCCTAAGTCTACTTCTGACTTTAACTGTGGGGCTGGAGTAAATTTCCTGGTCTGGTGAAATTAAAAGTCCCTCTAACATCAAGAAGACCACATTTCATCTGAATGCTTTTCAGTCTGGTCAGTATGTTTTTATTGCTGAAAACCCCAGGTTCAAATACTACTATCAGCACAACTCATTATCCATTTAGACTGTGGAACCAGAACTAATCCTAGAAATTTTAATCAGGAGCAATTTATCTTACTTGAATTAGAAATCAACATTTTAGTGTACAACGTGCTTTCAGTAAAGCACATTGTTCAGAAAATTATTCTTCCACCCTGTACTAATGTGATCAGGATCTCCCCCACTACTTTCTTCTGCATCAGTTATTAGACCTTGCACTACCCTTGATAATACCAAGTTCTTACACTTGAGAAGCTGCAGATAATTCAGAATACATCAGTGCACCGAAACAGCTTAAATTATTTCCCCCAATGCATTATCATGTGTTTATCTCCTCTGAATTTCATTTGCCATCATACTGCCCAATCATCCAATTTATTAAATCCTTCAGGACACACTCTCCCAGTCCTCCAGATTTTTGTGCTTGGTTTCAGCACCTGATTATTCAATTAATATTCTAGATCATTATGGAGTGTATTGAAAGATATATTCTCAACACTATATAGCAATTATTCTTAAGATTGAGTTGGATTTTGCTGTGATACGTTTAGTGGTGCAAGAAACACAACCATGAAAGCATTAGACAAGGAAAAATACTTCAACATACATCCCTAAAGAAAACAAAAGCTAGATGGACTTCTTATCCTCACCAGGGACATAGTGGTTTGTTGTTCCAGGTCCAATAACACTTTCTATGGTTTATGGTATGCTAAGAAAACAGCACACACTTCTAATAGAGCCTGATGCTTTCAACTCCGCCAGTGCAATGGAGTAGAACATCTCCACTGCACCAGCAGTGGCTGCATTTGCTTTAGTCCTCCTTCTGCCTGGGGAGAACACCATGAATCTGCTACTGCTCACTGATATGTTCTCCTTCCTTTTAGAAGCTCTTGCCATCTCCTGCAAACCCAGGGGGGGAGAGGGAAATAAGTGAAATGGAAAGAAGAAGAGAAGGAAAGCATCACCAGGAAAGCTGGGATTGTGCCAAGAGCCGGGTAGACTTAGGCCTACTCCCATTACAGTTCTGTAGACACTCAGTGCCAAATAATTTCAAAAATCCCTAAAGAAATGACTACATATGCCACAGTGCCAAGAGTGGAGCTGCATCCCTGCTGTGCTATGGTTTTGTCCATAACAGTGTAGGTGGACATTTTCAGACACTAACATCAGGCAGAGGAGCTCCTGACTCAGAATCTCCTGTGAACTTTCAACCTAACAGAAGTCAACTCCAAAGTCTCCTTCTGAAAAAAGAGTTTGTCACAGTCTGTGAGAAACTGATCCATGAAAAGATTTCAGAAACCTCCTTCTGAGCCTACCCAACAGATGTTGCTTTCTGTTCACCCCACACCCAAAGACACCCACATTTTCAGAGTCCAGTATGATTGTCATAGAAGTCAACAGAAAGACAGTTCAAATTCCAGGGCTGTCACTGCCTCATTCATTTTGGAAATACTCTCAGCTAAGACAAAATTGCCATTGGCCTTCTTCCGAGATTTCAAACAGAGAAGAACTGCAGGGTTTGACTCTTATTTGTAGTTTCTGATTCTTTAGGGCAGTGCTTTCATTTTCCCTACAATTGGCAGTTTTCTACCAATGTTTTTAGAAATCTCATTTTCCCATTTTTTTCCCTATAATCTAATGAAAAACAAAGTATCTAAATAAAAAACAGAGTTGGAGGTTGATCAGTAAAACTCAACAATGTGTGACAGAGTTGTCAGGAGTAAGCGAAAGGCCTTGATGACCGCGAGATTCCCTTCTGATCCTTTGCCTTCCAGTTACACTGTCCAGAGAGGAGAAATAGGGTAGAGTTGGTCAGGAGGAATGCACTGAATATGAACACAGGAATCTGGGGGTTTTGCTTTTTGTTTTAAGGTACTTTGCCCTCTATAAGATTTTAAATACTACCATATTTTCATACAAAAAGCCTCAGGGTGACTTGCACACACACAGAGGAATCTCTGGATCTTGTAACAATTCTGCTATGGATTTGCAAAACGACATCAAGCAATTCACAGTTCTGTACCACTTTCTTACTTCTGTGAAATGGTTATAGTGACACTTATTTGCCTCGCAGGAGTGGCAAGGAGCCCTCGTTCCAGTTTACAGTGCTCCAAGATGCTCAAGGAGCAGTATAGAAAAGTGGAGAGTTAATTGGTTCATAAATTGTCAACCTTGTGGTCATCCTCTAGGTTAAAAATGGCTTTAGTACGTCAGTTCTTTTTGAGTTAACACAGAAAAGGCAATTAATTATGACAAGGTAGGAAGTTTGGGGGTTTTCTTGCTGAAATGTACCAAAATGCTAATTATTGTATAAACATTTATTACAAACTACCCTTCTCTCTAGAGGCCTGCAAACAGACTTCAGTATAAACCTAACAAGGTTTATAACAGCACAGACCACTATGCACATATACTTTTAATAACATATTATTGTAATATTAATTACTTCAAGACATTATGATGTAATTACAACATTGTTGTGAAAAAAACAACGTTTCCATGGTTCTGTCATGATACCCAAACAATTCTAAGTCTATATGAGAACGAAACCATCAGTGTGCACCTGCAAAGGCAAGGCTGGGCTGTCAAAGTGAAATGAAAGGGTGATACTGTGATTATTGAGCAACCTTTAACAAGAAAATGGAAGTGAAACCAGCATGATTTTGCAAAGATGGCATGATGTCCAAATTTAAGTAAACTAAATCAGAGACATTTCATTTAAATCATGTTATGAACAATCACAATGCATTAGTGATTCAGCTTTTTCCATGAGTCAGTGACAATAAATGACAACATTTTGACAATTCATCTTGAACAGCAAGAGGATCATCTGAACCACGAGCCTTCTTTCCTTCCCTCTCCCCTCACCTTTCTCTAATCACTTTTCAAAGTGACAATAAAGTGCATTTCTGGTAAGAACAGTATTTTCACAAAGACAACACTCTTGAGATCAATATTTATTCATTGTCAGTGACCACCAGAGAAAAGCTCTGTTCCTACATTGGTTTTGCCTATAATGTTTCATTTTTATTGTAATAGCTAGAGAATGAGATCAGATCTTACTTGCCATGTACTATCTAGACCACGAGAATAGTCTTCCAAATTTTAAATTTTCTCCGTGGGAAAATCTGACTTCCTTTTCTTTTCACCTATTTTTATGATGGAAAAAAAATCAAATTTTCTTTCTATCTTTTTTTCTTCCAGGCCAAATTTCTCATCCCTTCATTTTCACCTAAGATTACTCTCAGTCTGAACCACTCACCTTCATATGTCACATCTCTGCCCTACTTAAGACAACACATTTTGCCAGAATATTAAAAAGTCCCAACCATATAGGAGAAATATCTTTCCTGCAAGTGCACTGAAGTGAAGGTGGGGGAGGAAGCTGCAATGCAGACCAGCATTAAGGCACATTTCAGTTCTCAGCTGTGTCATCCAGACCTGTGCATCTGGAAAGGCACCAGCTCAAATGCTACACTGATCTGTAGCCCCTGCATCCTCACACAAGAACTTCAGCTGACACATCCATGCCAAGCACCTTCTCCTACTCCTTTTCAAGAGGCTCTTTAATGTAAAGAAATACATTGTACTCTACAGAAATCTTTCTCAAGTGACCACCCAAAGGATTAGTGAAAATGGGTTGCCCAGTAATGGCATTGATTTTTATTTGACCTGCAGTTAAAAGTCCAATTCAGGAAGGCTGATACTACAAATAGCCTGTAGGGCTCACTGCACTGAATAGAAGTCTTAAGATGTCATGTATTAATATGCCTTTTCCCAAATAATGTCCTAATTTTTCTGACTGCCTTCTGCTTCAAAGGAAGTGTCGTTGAACAAAGAGATGCTGAACCACCATCACCTCTTCCACTCCCATGTGAGTGAGGAGAGGATCCAGCCTGTGCATACTGCAACCTCACAATTTCCATAGCAACACCAGAAGGGTCTTGTTAGCCACAGGTAGCATAAAACATTCACAAAGGTTTTAAACCATTCAGCAAGTTGGGGGAAAAAAAGAGGTACTAAATATGCTGATTATAATTTAAAATTCCTGATAAGAGCATAATTTTAAGGTAGCAATTGGAAAAGGAAATCTCAGGTGGAAACAGTGTTGCTGTTCCACTCATTCAACTGTATTGTAAGACAACTCCATAAGCAAAATTTTCTGCTTTTTATAAAAGAGTATTTTTTCAATAGTTAATATGAAACATGAGGGGAAACGTTACTACAGAAAAGAACACATCATTTCATCTTGGTAATTGTTGTTTTTCCATATATCTGCCATATAAAGCTATAACACAACTGACAGCCAAAGAGAAATAGAGCAGCAATGGGGCTATTGCTCCCTCTACTGTAAATATTCATGATTTCTTACTTAAGGTGATATGCTACAATCCAAGTCATTAAAAATAATTCAACTAATCAGCAAACCAGCAACAAAAAAAAATCACGTTTTCAGAATGGCATAAGCAAATGATTACGTTCTCTAGCAATGCAGTGGAAAGAATATCCAATGAAATATGATGTTTTTTGTTTATTCTTTCCAATATATAAAAAAACCCCAGCAATGTATCCATAGGTTTTAACTCCAGCAGTAGTCATAGATGAAAATTAACTTAAAAAAATAAACACATGATTAGTGTCTGCCACTGATTGCACTCTTGCTTCCTTGTGGCAAAGGGAAAAGAGAAATAATAAGTGCCCAGTGAGAGGCATTTTGACCTTCTGAACAGCCTCCCATTATCAACATCAGCACTAAGGAAATCAGCAAATTAATCAGGGAGAGTGGAAAATAAACAAGGTGATTCATGAGGAGATTTACAGGGCTGGACTGTACGTGCATGGGAAAGCAGATTATTGAATAACACAGAGCCTTCCGTTAGCTGAACCACCCTATTCCTCCACACAGCATCCGAGGGCACCCAGAGCCAAAGTGCTGGGCTGACACTGAGAGTCTTCAAACAAACTCTGAGTCTCTGTCAAAGACCAAAGAGGCTGAACACTTTATCCAAACCATCTGAAAATAGGTTCCTATTGAGCAGAGGACAGAAAGGAGTTGCCTCACCACCAAATTGCTCTCTTCACAGGCTTTATTCCTTTGCAAATAGAGATTTGTAATTTAAGAAAAAAGCCTATTCCATCCTTTCTGCAATATTATAGTAATGGAGAATGAGAGTGTAGCTGCTAGATTTTTAGTGCAAAATTCCTGCTGGGAGGCACTATGAAATTGCCTTCTCTTGTTCTCGGTCCCTGCTATGGCTCAAAGCAATCGACAGCAAAGGGAATCCAGTGAAGGAGGGGCTGAGAGGAGGCTCATGCAGGAACATCACCCCTGGACCTGGATAGCATTTGCACAGACAGCATCTCGGGTAAAGATTCCCAAGACCCACAGAACAGAAAAGACTCATAGACCTCCAAACCTCCCAGCTAAATATTGCCCTCTTATCCTTTATCTGAAATATTTTACAGGAAGGAACAAGAGAACTTTCATTTTCTATTGATCTTAATTACATAGGCTAAGGTTCCTCAGCTGATTTGTTTTAACACAGTCCCCACTCTTCAGTTTGGACAAAGCCCCTCATCTTGATTTGTCACAGCTTAAAATCAATAGAAAAATCCTCACTTATTTCAGTGAGCGATGGATCAGACCTTTGTGCTCTGCAGCCCATAAGGATCTGAAATCGTGACTGTATTTAAACATAAAGATTTTTTTCTTTTGTGGAAGAAAGCACGTGTTGGACACACTGGGGAGTGTCTTTCAAGTGTCTTGTTCACTCTGGGCTCTCTGCTTGAGGAAGCATATGGCTCTTTGTGCTTGAAGCCCCATAAATCTGCATTAGTTTAAAATATATGAATGTGAGTCATTAGCCTGAGATTTCAGAGCTAGTAAAAGAGAACTTGATTTCAATATCACTTCTAAGCATTTCTGAATTTGACATTATCATGACTGAGAATAAGAAACACCATAGCTGCATATTTAAAACATGTCACTGATCACTCTCAGGACAGCTTTTTCCAGTGATAAAAATTTCCCTCAAAGTTCAAAATTATTTTTTTTTAATCTTCACAGACAATTACATACCCAAAATAGCAACGCCATCACTTGAATGTAATTAAAACTGTTTGTCAGAAATATATTTTAAAAATCAATAAGACCTGTACAGCCAGCCTTGAGTTCAAATTGCAATTATCCTGCCTTGTGTATAATTGAAATCATAGGGATTAATGAGCACATACAGTTACAAATTTCTTTCATCCACCTGCATTTTTCATTTTAGAGGAAGAAGGAGTTAAGTCACTAAGGAAAACAGTGAAAAATAAAATAAAAGTTGTTTCAGAACACACTAAATTTAAAAGTAGCCGCAGAGAACAAAGGGGGTTTTGGTGTGAAAGAAAGACTTGGCCTAAATTTGAAATACCTACAAAACTTTTACTTCTAAACTGTTTTGCATGACCTGGCCAGAACGACTTGGGATCTTGGTGTGTTTGTTTTCAGACACAAGGATTATTCTCTTAAATTAGAAATGAAAATTCTAGATGTTTAATCACTGACTGAATTAACAAAACCCATTTATTTCAAGTAAAGAGAAAACACACACTAAAATACAAAGAAGCAAGATAAAATTCCTCTTTGATTCCTTCTTTCCACTTTGATTATTCCTTATCTAAAGGCAAAAAAAATAAAAGTGAGATATAATACCAAAGTGGTTTTTCACTACCTTAACGCACCTCCCACTTCAAGCTTTTACCAAACCTTGTGGCTGTTCTAGCACTTACTTTATGTTGAGTCACAAAGGACAGAACAGCTAGCAAACAGTGAGTTTTTACTAAAACTTCTCTCTCCCTCCATAATTTATTAACTCACCTGACATCTCTTCCATGGTAGATTAGAGGTGGGGCAGCAATGGGCTGCTCCAGCTGCTCCACATTATGGAAGATGAGCAGAACTAAACAGGATAAATTGCAAAGATCCTGTATCTTAAATCACACTGCTATCACAAAAAGAGCCATGGTCTGCAAGGGCAAGGAATATCTTCTATGAGTTCAGCAGGTGGAAAACACTCAATATAGTTTTGAGTGTATAACTCTTCCTTAAGGTCTTTGAAATACTTTTCACTAAAAAGATGCACACATTCCCCAAAATACATCTGTTTTTCCCAGTAATACCATCTCATCTAAAATATAGCATGTTTTGCTCTGCCGTTTGCCAGGCTTATACTTTACCATTGAATCATCACAGCTGCAACACTGCAGTGCTAGATTGCTAGATGGCAAGATTGAATCCTACATTTGTTGGTAGCTCTGCAGCAGGTTGGGCAGGCACCGCTATCCTTTCATCTCTCAGAAATAGTTCTCCAACAATAATCTTTAAGGATTTCCAGGCACAAAGAAGTCTGTGCTGCCAAGCAAAGGGACCTCCATGTGAGTCCAAAGGAGTCTGATTTAGTCATCACAACTGGTTTAATTCGTAGGTGCAATGCCGTATCAATCCTGTGTCTTTTCATGGTTTTGTTCCCCTTCTCTTAACCCAATTCAAAGCTTTCCTTTTCACAAGCTTTTCATGGACTCTGGGTACAACTAAATTAACTAATCTGATTCAGTCAATAAAGAATTTATCCTTCACCGGCATCATACATTTGCTACCCTTGCATTTTCCTGAGGAGATGCTCCTTTAAAGGCTTGATGAAAGATTCAGCTCACAGTACATAACATTCAGATATGCAGGTTCTTTACGTTTTCACAGCTTTTCCACATACACATAATAAATGGTGTTTGAGTGGTGTGGACAGTTATGCTACTGACAACTCATCTTTACAACAAATGCCTCTATTTGGTGTAAGAAGTCCAGTCATTTTTATCAAAGCAAAAGGTGATAAAAAACAGGCTGGCTGCAGCTAAGCTAAGCAGCAGTAGTTGTGCTCCAACTTTCACTGCCAAGTCATTTCCTCCTGTGGTCATTATGTTTTTATTTGTAGAGCAACAGCTGCTTCACAGGAGAAGTAGAAGACACTGCTTCTTTTGCCAGTGTCAGTAGGTGATGGGAGGAGCACATCTCAGACCTGAGGGGATGGACTCACACAAGGGGCTTTGTGCAGGCATCTTTGATTGCCTTTCCAATGCCAGAAGAGAAATCAGGATCTCATTTTCAAATGATCCAAAAGAGAAAAGTGACAAATAACACAGGGCAGACAAAAGAAGGGCTGAGCTTTTTAACAACATGATTACATGATTCTCTAGTTTCACTGTGTGTTCAAATACATCAGCTCTTTCTCTAAATTAAAGCTGTGATTTAGCAACCTTCCTGACTAACAAACAAAGCCTGTCTTTTATTTAAGTGTCAGTATTAGACTCTATCCTTTTCCCTTGTCAGCAACTGAAGGCCACTGTGGTGGCCTTTCTCTCTGCTACCACACCACTATCATACCGGGGCACCCCTGGGCTCCTCTCCCAGCTCTGCCTCCTTCTCCCCCTGGTCCCACAGCAACCTGCTGCACCCAGGCACCACTCTGATCTACATCTTCCTGCAGGGCCCTTCCTCCCAGGGAATTGTAATTTAGATATAACACAAAACTTTAAAAAGAACCTTATTTGATTTCATCTTGTTTAGGCAGAGAAAGGAGATACACTTTCTGCACTTAAAGGATTTATGATAAACACCCAACTCAGTACTTTCATTACAGTATTCTTCAAGTTAATGAAAAGGCAAGGTTTTATTTTTCACTAAAAGGTTTGCTGCCATGTTGCATTTCTTCTTGCTTATCGAAGAAAAGCTCCAGAGTCTTTCTGGAGCTTAATTACGTTAAAATAACATTGTAACAATGAAGTCAGTCTAATTTGCTCATTTACAGTGACTTTTACCAAAATGAGCCCTGTGGCTAATTTGGAAAATAAACAGAGTGGGACTTTAACCTCAGTTGTCTTGTCCATTGTCCCATAACATCTTTCCTCCCCCAGCATGGCAGAGCAAGAAACTCCTGTCTTGGCTGCAGAACTCTAGAGTTTTGAAACTGGGCAAAAAAGAATCATACTGGGTAAAATGCTGGGTAGTAGGGACACCTGAACTTCAGAAAA
Source organism: Campylorhamphus procurvoides (assembly GCA_013396655.1). Classification (NCBI taxonomy): domain Eukaryota; kingdom Metazoa; phylum Chordata; class Aves; order Passeriformes; family Dendrocolaptidae; genus Campylorhamphus; species Campylorhamphus procurvoides. Next base: position 623,089 of record WBMV01002074.1, read on the forward strand.
ATAGTTTGTAAAGCTAGAAGCTGAAAACACAATATCCTACTTGCAGCCAGTCATGCAGAGTATACAAAACCCGTGGATAAGGATCCAGCTTTAAGCCCTGATGGCAAAAAACTGCCAGCACCAAAGGGGTCACTGATACCTGTAAGCAGCAGGATTGAACCCAGATTACTATGACAGAGAACTCCCATTTGGGCCTTGCTAAAACTCACCAGCTACTGCTCCCTTCTGGGCAGAAGGTGGCTCAAAGCCGTGGCTTTTTCATGCTCTGCCTCAGTCACCACATGCTCACATCAACACACTATAAAACCTGCTACAGCATCCAGTAGCTCACTAGGAAACATAACAAGTTTCTATACACCTTTTTCCTCCTAATGCTGTTTAAGCTGGACCCATTTCAGAGCTCTTATTCATGAATGCATCTGCACAGGTGACCTCACGTTCTGAGACAGGTACCTGACAACTGGAGGTGAACACATAAAGGGGTCAAAAGGAGAAAATTAACAGGTTCTTTGTAAGTCACCGGGCTTTTTTCAGTCTGCTAATGTATATCCATTAAGTATTTTGTCTGATTATTCTTTTTGTGAGAGTAAATAACCATTTCTGTTCTTGGTTGTTGTGATACTGTTCTCTTCCACTTTGTTTGTACACATTCATGTACAAGTCTTCTACAAATTACTCTGCTGATATGCCCAACAAGTAAAAATCATTGGAGTCATCACTAGAAGGGGATAACATCTCCTGCACACAGATATAAATTCCTCACATTTTATTGCCCATATTTACCATCAGAAAAGTCTGAGAATTTTTAGAAATACAAGGAGTCAGACTATTATTTCCATCTCCCTTTCAGATCCACAATTCTCCCCCATTTTTTTCCACTTTAATCAATTTTTTTCTAAGTATCTCAAACAACTAGGTTTTCCCATGAAGCACATTCTGCTGCAATTTCATTACATTGGGCTATGTTCAAAACTGAGTCACACTCTTAAAAGAAAGTCCTGTGGAGATGCTAAAGAATCTGGTTCAAGATTTAACAATACCACTGACTTTTTTTTTCAACTTCTAAAACCTTTCTGCAGCCTGTGTGCCAGATAATTTATTCCATCAAATTTTCAATGTTTTGTGACTGAGGCTGATTTCAGTCTTTCTCTGCTGACGTATCATCTCTTATATATTTCCCTTGTTAGTGGACAAAACCCTGCACGGAGAGAGAGTGAACTGGAGGTCTTCTGCCATTTACATTAATGTCACTAAAACTACAAATATTAATATTGTTATTCAGTTCGTTGAAAACAGGCTGGAATCCCATCAGTAATTATGACTTAGTGAACAGAACTCATTTCAAAACAATACATATTCTCTCTTAACACCCTCTTTCTTTTCTTCAGAGAAATCACTCTGTCTATGCCTGATTTTTCTGGATTGTTTTGTCTTTGTCATAGAAATTAGAGGGAAGATCGCCCTATTTTGCTCTCTGTGTTCTTGGCTTGAACCAAATCTAGAACAGGTGCTAAAAATCTTGATTGCTTGTTGACATAATATTGGAATAAAACCCTAACAAATCATTGTCACATAGTAGAGAATGGAGAAATAACTCTGAAAAATACAGTAGGAAAGTTGTAAGCAAAAGAAAACATATGCATAGCTAGTGTTTTTGCTGCATCATTTTCAGCATAAATATGCAAAGAATCTAAGGAAACTACAGATTCCTCTGCAGGATCCCATGACAAAGAGCTCAAATATCTTCACCACCTACAGAAAGGCTGCAACAAATGCTGATACAGAAAAAGCTAGTCAGAAAATGAGAAAAGTCCCTCTGATTCTCTTGCCTTCCCAACCGGTAATCTTCCTGAAGCTGAATCCATTCCCACATGATGGTTATTCAGCCTCTGCCACCAAGCTCAAGTCCTTAAAAGTGGGATCATATTTATCATTAATTTCCCACTGGTTTCTTGATTTGTAACTTAATGCTCTGAAGGAAATGTTTGTGAGTATCATGTGTTAGCCAAAAAGAGGTGTAGCAGACCAGCATCCAAAGAAGGCTAAACTGATCAGCTGTGCTAATTGCTTCCACCAGTTTGCTGAGGAGCCTCAACTGAATGTGATATGGAAAGTATATTTCTCTTTGCACCACCGCAAAAGGATTTCCAACACCTCTCACTGAACAGCTGAAGCTATCACTGTACTTATGCCACCATGCCTTCATGCAGATGACAGAATGCTTCTCCATTTAGCAGCCACTTTTATTTGCTCTTCTCTGTTTCCCCCACAAGTTCTGCCTTTCTATAATTTTTTGATTTAGTACCTTTCAATTTCCCTTTCTGACTCTGCAGTTAAGACTCCTCTATTCTTGTTTTCTCCCAAACTGTTGAAAATTATAATTCTTTCTTCTAGTACTTGGCTTCCTACCCTTTGATAATTTTTTTTCCTTCCTAGTAAGTTACCTGACCTTTTCATACTCCCTCCGCCCCCTTTTTACCTCATTCACCTCCTTTTTTTTTCTCAACTGCTTTCATCTTCTTCATCTCTGTGCTCTGGCTTCCCAGTTCATCTTCTCTTCAGCTGAAAATGTAAATTTTTTCCTAGAGACTGATAAAGCCCAAAAAAAGCCCAAAAACTTCATCTTTAATCTTATTTTCCAATTTTCAGCATGGATTCTATTAAAATAGAGTTAGGGCTTTCCATTTTACAGTATACTGATGCAGCACCAACAGAGTTTCAGCTATGTGGTAAAGGACCAAAATAACTAAAAGTCAAAATAAAATTCAGATCCTTTAGATATTTTGCTAATATAGATATTAGCTAAAATTGCGTATAGATGTACACACAGCATCTCCATCTTTCATTATGTACCAGTCTTTGTAACTCTGTTCTCTTTACATGAGCAATACCAAAAAAACTGGTTAAAGCAGACCAAAACAGGAGGTGTTTGTCTGAACTGGCAGATTTCCAGTGGTGGGCAAGGGACTGACTGAGCTGCACACTGGGAGAACAAGAGGCAGGAATGTAACGTTTGCCAGTGGCCTCTATTCCCCAGGATGCATATGGGTGCACACTGCACTTGGCTCCCAAGTGTCAGAGCAGCAGGTGGTTAGAAAGGCTCAGGGGTCATTTAGGATGAGTGACAGCACACTTTGCTTCAGCCATGGCCACATGCCATTCCTGTGTCATCCCACCTGCACCAGAGAAATAAGGAATGGAAAATTTGCAGCCTTAAGGAGATGCCCTAGTTAATTTTGCTGCCCTTGGATTGTCAGATTGGATGGCAAGGAACCAAGATCAAACAGGGAACTTACAGTAAATAATTGATTTTGATCCCCCAGGCTTGCTGAAAGATGTATCCTTGGCATGAGAATGGGAATATCTGAGTTTCAAAATGTATTCAGTATTCAAACCCCTCCACCTACATACATATTGCACCCTGCTAAGGTCCAAGGGCAGACAATATATGCAAGGCTGTGTGTGCAAGGCTGTTGTTTCCCTTGGCTATGGCTACAAATAGGGAAATAATCAACATTCTAGTCTCCCCTCCCTATTTAAGGGTATGGTGATACTAAACCATACAGCTCCTCTTCATTGTCGTTCTCTCATATCTCTCACAGACTATTTGTTCTTTCTGAAAGACAGGATGCAAGCACAGCATGTCTCCACTGACTGGGCTGTTGGCTCTTATTTTGTTTCTGTCAAATGATCCCAGTGCTTCAACCCATGAAGGATTGATGAGCCTCTCTTCCTCTGCTCACCTTCTTATGAAAACATGGATTAAAGAAGGATGAACCACCAGGAACAAATTGGGGAAGAGTGTATGCAGAGTTTTCTAAGGCTAGCATTGTGCATGTCCGTAGCAGCTCCTGTGACTGGCTCCCAGAAGTGGGAATGGGGATACCATACAGCACTTTATGAGACAGTGCCTTGTCACACCTGCATCTGCTCATTAAGTTTAAGCATAAGACTATTACACTTTTAATATTACTTGGTTTTATCACAAAATTACTGTGCTATGCTAAACCAAGAGTTCATGTCTCTCCTTAGATTAATTAAATACATTCCTATTTAAACAAGGCTTATGAACTATTCTGCATAGTAAGAAATTATGGCAAAGAATAATAGAATATCAATATGAGTAATAACAAAATCATGTGGATTATTTAATCAAACCCCAATAAAACTTGCTTAATTTAATTTTCTCAAGGAGTAAGTGTCTATATTTGCAGATTCTTGGATTGATTTAATTCATTCTCCATAAGCGTTGTTTCTGCTCTTACCAATCTGCAGGAAAAAAGTTATTGTGCCCATGTCCTATTGTGTTTTCACCCTCTCAGCAGGAGTATAAATGTTTTTAAGTTCCCTTGACAGTTTGTCCAATATTTAGATTATTGTTACATTTTTTTCAAACCTGGGGCAATGCTGTATCACAAAATATCTTAAAGGAGACACAGAATGAAACATGATGGTTTTGTCATTATATTCTGACTTATTACAACACACAAAACCTGATTTAAAATTGCCTGCCTGTTAAAGCCATCTTAGGTAGCAGTAAGTTTAAAAACAAATAGGTATATCTAGATAAAAATAATTATGTATCTACAGTTCAGGTGAATGTTTTCAGATGACTCTTAAATGGTTTCTGTGAATCCTGAAATTGAGGAATCACAAAGATAACTGTTCATTTCCCAGGTGCTACGGGGAGTCTACAAAAGTGATAAAACCAGTTTTCCACTTGTAATTTATACCAAGCTCCTGTGCACTTTTCTTTAAGCAGTGTTTTGCCAACCTGAAGAGAACAAAGTCCAGCTGCTGCTGAGGCCAGTGTCTCTTGCAGATTGTTTACAAGTGTTAGAGACGGGGTTTCCTGAGCCTTCAGTGCAGGGGAAGGAGATGTTGGCTTTCTATTATTTTTTTTTCTGATGGAGGAATCTTGCTCTCATCTGTATTCCTCCCACAGAGTTTCCTACAAGGCAGCATGATCCAGCCCTCAGTAATTAAAATGCCCATCCTCTTCCCACAACTTTCAAGTACAAAAGCCTACCCTGACATCAACAGGAAAGAGAAAGTAATATTATTAGTGCTTACTTGTTAGCAACAAATCTCTCTGGGACTTATAAAGCCTACTCACAATGTGAAACAGTTCCATAGGGGAAGACATAACTGAGCATGAGAACTTCATCAAGAATCCTCAGCAAGCCTGCAAACACTTCAGTGCAGACTTCAGCTGGCTAAAACAAAATATCTAGTTCATGGTTTGGTGAATGACAATTCAGGGACATTATTTAACTTGTATCTGTGAAAAAAATAAAATAACTGCTTGAAAGAAGACAGTTGTATATCCCTGTAGTTTCACTGCCATAAACCAGCAGGCTAACTCCCCAGCATTTCCTGACCTCCAAAGATATGCCGCAATGCAATTTTAGACAAAAACCTCAGGAAGGGAGAAAAACTTTGCAAGCAGAAATAAAATAACCATTTCTATTTAATTTGTAGACTAAAGTCACAGAAAGAAGAATTGCCAAATTCTGCTGGAAGTTATTTAGGCTTCACCTTTGGACCAACCTCACTGCAGCCTACATACAGTACAGCTCTTGTTCCCTGAAACGAAGGCACCAGCCTCCCATAAACTTGAAGGAAGAGTGCAGGAATGATACTATTCTGATATGAAACCTTTCAAGCTTTTCTACTGTAATAATTACAAAAATGTGCAAATTCTGTAGTTGTTCTGCTCTAATTACTGAATGATCCCTTTTTCAGAGTAGTATTATTGACAGATCTCTTTTGGTAGATATCTGGTTTATGTCTACATCAATATATTTGTATCTATTTTGCTATGTGTTGACACTAACTCCTCATCCTTTAATGTGTTTAGCATTTGAAGGTTGTTGACTAAAGCATCCAAACTTTACAAAGACAATACACAATGAGTGGGAGGTACTTGTAGCATACTGATTTGTTGGTTTTAAACTAATATTATGTATTGTTTCAGGGTAAACAGACAGGAACCAGGCCTCACCATGACCCTGCCTTCCTTTGGAAAGCTTTTACATTTTAGTGCTCAGATGACTTCCTGGAGCTACTGATTTTAGGCTATCTGCCTAAAATCATTCCACTTGAATCATGAATTTAAACAGGGGATTTGGGGAATACACAAACATTGGGAATATATACTTTGACATAAAACAGGGCCTAATTTAAATATAAAATTCTAGAAGGTGACAACACAATTGGAAATTCAAACCCTATTGTGCTGGTGTCCCCTCAGAGTCACACACAGATCCACATTGTCCTGAGAAACACACAGGCATACCGTTCTCCCTCGGTCCCAGTGGAGCCCTTGTCTCCCAGACACTGAGCTCCCCGAGCCCAGGGCCACTCTATTTGTACAAGTGTGTTTGCCAGTTCCCTGAACAAGTGCATGCAGTGCCCCTGCCACCCCACTGCATTTACACCCTCCATGCCAGCGTTAGGCATTTGGCAGTGCAGATGTGTGTAACCAGCACCTTGTTTATTCCAAGCCACAGCAGTATTTTGAGGTGACCACCACTAAGGGCTCAAATATTCTGGTTTTTGCTGATTATGAACAGATTTTTTTCTGGAGCCCCAGAGACTTGTCCAAGCTCCCCAACCTCACCCTTCCTTGGGCAACACACAGCTGATGCAGAGAAAGGAGAGCCTTACTCCTGCCAGTAGACTGCAGCTGGGATCACAGAGGTGCTTCTAGAACCAGGCCCAATGTTTCCTCTCCTTAAAGAGACCCGGCTAAGCTCCATGGAGAAAATCTAAGTCTCTGGTAATGATGGAAAATTGGGAAGATCTTGGAAATGTAAGCATGGATAGTAACATCATATGGTCTGGTAATTTTTCAGCTGTAGAGATAAAGATGGAGAAGGTCTGAAGGAGCTCAAGCTTTTGGGGTGTCATTTTTTAGTGTGGCTTACAAATTTTTAGGATGTTAATACAATTGTCTTGGAATGATTTCTTGACCCACCAGTTCCATTAGCATTGTGCACAGTAAGAATTCAACTCTGAAAGTGTTTCTTAATTTTACTGTTTTTGAGCTAACACTCCAAATCCTATTTTGTCTGTTAGTAATCACTTGTGAGATTAATATAACAATATGTTTTCTATTCATTTCACTTTTAATCACAATGAACAGCAAAAGTAGGTGAATAAATTTCAAGACTGTAAATAGCTTTTTCAGTTTCATCCTCTGGTTCATATGCAGAAATATAATCCAAACACTAAATCAAATATTTAAAACCAGATCTGCCTTCCTGACTTCTTTTGTTGAAGAAATAGGACATATCTTTAATATCAAGCTCTGGAAATATTTAGAAAAATCCTGCATTTTGAGCCTAAGGTAAATAGTATCAATTGAAGCACATTTTGTCTTTTCAAGGGTCTATCCCACAAATACTGAAGTGCTTACTAAGTTCACCACATGACAGCCCAGGTCACACTCCTCCCTGGAAGAGACCAGGTCGGACAAGAAGCAAGACACCAGCCCTGACACTTGTAAGGGTAGATCCACCATAACTAAAAGGCTGACATTTTTGGTGCGAGAAGAAGGCAAAGAAACAGGAAATAAATGGAGATGACAACTACTGTATTTGGAATGGCCATTATAGTTACAAGTGAAAGGAATTCAGTGGGAGACATCTTGACAGAAGCCAAATAGAGAGGGGAAAAAAAAGTCCAATTTTTGCTCAAAATCCAAGACTCTGGATGTCAGGTCATCCACTGTATGACCTATCAGGTCATCTTAGCCAAATTCAGACCTGAGAAGGAGTCTCTTGTTCCCCTGAGGCAAGGCTCACAGAGCTCACAAGACAGCCAGTCTCATGATACAACAACCATCACAAAAGATCTGAATTTAAGTCAATATTGGCAATTTAAGCTGTTGGAGAAGTACAGAGGATATAGCCCTAGAGAAATTCTTATATATAGCTCCTCTATGTCTCTCCACATGGATATGCACAGGCACAACACTTCAAGCTTCCCTTGCCTAAGCCAGGCAATGTCCCTCGGTAACACAACTTAACTTACAGGAGAAAAGGAAAAACTGTTTTCAAGTCTCTCTGTATTTTCAGCCTTCTCTGCTGAGGGAGTCATGAATTATGCTAACATATTCACTAGCAAGCAGAGTGAGACCACTAAATCAATTTCTCATAAGACAACAGTTGTAAGATAGGAAAAGATCTCCAGTCACTTTCTGTACCAGGCTGAGCAAAATAGAAGTCAGTGAGTTTTAGGTGATTTATGTATATATTTTTGTTACATAAAAGAGATAGGACACAGATCCTGAGGAAGGTTTTGTAAGTATTTGCCCAAACATTTCTGGAAATATGATGAGGAGGATAGCACAGAAGGATTTCCGTGGCCATTCCACAAGTGGAAGTAAAAATGATTGCTTGAGAACTTTAGCTGAGAAATACTGATATGAAATGGAAGATCAAAAACAGACTTTCCACAGAAAGACTATGTTGGAGCTAGACAAGAAAAAGTGAAGGATAGTTCCCATCCTATAAAAGACATTAGGAGAAGCCTGTTTTAGAGGATAAATGCTTTTCTGTGACTAAGGTCTAATTTACATCAATAATTTCTCTTCTCAGAAAAGATAATTAAGGTGAAGATGATAATATTGATGATTTAATGCTCTTTAATTCTACTGAATAATTTAAAATGAAGACAACATTTTGCCTTCAAGTCATTACTTGCATCCTTTGATGTAGTCCCAGGTCTAAGGAGACATATCTAACACATGATTATTTTCAGTCATTTCCTTATTGTTTCAAGGAGTGGATAATGATATATTTTCAGCACTATTATTTGGTTTATAAAGGAAATAATCACAAGCCTACTATTAAACACATACTAAGTTTCCTAATAATTTCAACTGGTTTATGTTAATGTCCAAAAGGAGTAAAAAATATTTACAGCTCTGATAAGATCAGATTCAGAAAGTTCCCAGCAGTTAAGATGAGAATACTGGTCAGTTTCCTAGCCTGGGTAAAGGTGCTGATTACTAGGGACTTGAATGGATTTGCATCAATGGTGTATTTGGCCCAGCTGAGATCCATTTTAAATGGAGGGTAACATCAGGCCCATGTTTTACCTAATTCCCTAGAAAGATAACAAAAGCTCATAATATTCACAGGCAGAAGAGTCTTGGTTGGTTTTGGTTTTTGTTTTTTTTAATATCACGGAATGCCTCAAACTGACAAAATAATATTCAATATTAATGTAAATGAAAATTATGTAAGCACGATTAGTGACAAGCCTTCTTGTGAACCTCCTTCTTCATCACTGCCATTCTCTGAAGCCAATCCACTGCAGCAGCAGGAATAGCCTGGAATAACTAAGCAGTACAGCAGGTGTAATACACTGAGCTTTTCTCACATCTGACAAAACCAAGGCATCATACTGTGGTGTTAACATTGAATCAAAACGTAATTGAAGTCTTTCTGTTATTAACTACTTTGCTGATAGGAAGGTAAAGTATTTGATATAAGAATGTGTAGAGGCAGCTACATATGGATAGATTAAAGAGAGCAGTTTCTAATCCCAAGGACCTAGAGGATGAAACCTTGATTCAAAATTCTAACATATTAAAACAAATTAAAGAAATCTTGTGGAAAAAAAGATAGTCATTCAATACGGGAACGTGCAAAATTCTGCAATGAGTCAGGATTCAGCAACAATATACACAACATAAAGAATGACTAGATATCTCACACTGTTGCAGAAAGTTTTAAGAACTACTGTAAAATTCAGATTCAACATCAGTTAACAACACTGCTGTTGCAAAAGAAAAAAACATTGTACTGAGCAATGTAAACAAGGGCAACATTTATAGACAGATGATGTAATCCTCCTGTTATTCTTAGCACTGGTAAGATCTCAGATGGAGCGTTTTGTCCAGTTTTGGGCATTATATTCCAAGAAAGATGTGTATCAGATGAAGCCTTCAGATCAGAGTAACTAAAGTTCTATGAAACACAACACACAGGCAGGATTGAGCAATTTCAGGTTGTTTACCACAGAAAATAGACTACCAAATAAGACATAGTAATTGCCTTGAAATCTTTAAAACAGTACTTCAAAGAAGAAAGCAAAGTGATGCTCTCCAGCTTCACGGAGAATAGAAAATAAAAGAGTAGGTTAAAATCCAGCAGTGAAGATTTGAGACTGGATCAGGACACTTTTTTACAGTGAAGCATTGCAACACATTGCTAAGGGGGCTGGTAGCTCAGAGCCAGGAGCCCCGTGCAATGCCACAGCTGGCAGGGCAGAGACGCACCAGGCAGGGCCCACCCACTGCCTCCAGCAAGGAATCAGGGCAGGCTAGGGGAGGCAGCTCAAGCCAAGCTTATCTGGCAAGTTCTGGCAATGCAGCAGGTCCAAGGTCAAGCCAAATCACCCAGCCAGCAGACTGGGATCAGGAGGGCACATGGCCAAGCAAAGCTTGGTACAGTCTGAGCCTGTCATCCTACAGCATTGCTGGTGCAGGGACTGATGGACCTGGGCTGGGCTGAAACAAGAGTCCTGGGCCCACGGGCAGGCATAGGGGTTATTGCAAGGCAGGCTGGTCAGGGCCATCCAGACCACTGATGCCCCAGGGCTGTGTGACATAGAACACCACATGGAAAAGCTAGAGGTCTTCAAGATCAGGCTCCTGGTAGGATGGGCACAGACACCTCTGATCCGGCCTTGAAGCAGAAGGAGAGACCAGGTGACCTCTAGGTTTGTATTCTTTGTTTGGATATCTCAAGTTTGATGCCACAGGTCTGAATTATCAAACAGTTGCTGTGGCCCTTGGTGATGTTCCCCCAGTCATCAGAAAGAGTGCCTTGGACAAAATGGAAAGACATCACACTAGAGCTCTTAAAGGTCCTGGATCCAAAAGCAAGAGAAATATTCCCCACTTTTGGGACAAGTATATAAAACATTGATAATTTACATCCATAGGCTTCTCACTATATTTATTATTCCAGCAATACTGTTATACTGACCACACTTTTAGTTTGGAGTACCGGCTTCCACTTCTGAGTCCATAAATGTTCTATAAGGTTAATATAAACACAATGGATGGTGAATACTGATGTCTTAGCTGTTCTATGTAGTAGAAAGTAGAATATTTCTTCAGATGTACTTCCTTTGGTTTATGGTTTTCATACTCAGATCACTTGCTCACCCAAGTTGCCAAAGAAAGAATATATATGAATAAATGTCTACAAACAAATTTTGAATTATAGTCAGGCCACGCTTCTATAAAATTAACTTCCTTCCAGATGTTACAGAAGTAATTATTTCCTAAACTCAGACTGTTAATTTTATCTGTATTTTTATAACTTGTAATCATTTCTGTGCTTCTACTTTTTCATCCCATTTTATTTATGGAGTGTTTTTGCTATAATCTTTATTACAGTACCTGACAAACAGGTGCTTCAAGCAACCAGTTAGTCTCTGCTATCACTAGTGCTCCCTCTGTATCATGGCACACTTCAAAAAGAAACGCCTAGGTCAAGCCCAATTCAATTTTTTCAGGGGTGATACTGGATGACAGAAAACTTGGTCTGCCTCTGAATGAAGGCAAATAGCATGCATTTTCATGTGATGCATTTTTAATTTGTGCTTATCTCCAGATGGGAGAGATACACTGCATGTAGCTGAACTGGCTCACATGAGGGAAGCACTCAGTCTCCCAGAGGACTTGTTTGTGAGTGTAAGAAATATTGGACAGTTTGAAGAAATTGCGTGGCTGGAGTTTTTAGCCCCAGCATGTCCTGACTGGAGTTGTAAGTTTATTCATACTTTCATGGTGTCCTGAATGAATATGCTCTATATTGTGATTTTGAGCTGATGTTTATTTTGGAAAAGGAGATCAAGTAATCACGTTTTAACCACGTAACCACTAAAAATTAGGAGGAAATCTTTTTTAGGATCTTTTACTTTAAGTATATTCTTTCAGGGATCAATGAGGCAAGATTATTTGTAATAGCTTTTTCCTTGCCAGGCAATTGGAATTGGATTAACTATTGGGGAAGACAGCTGAAGAGACAGGGACAGTGGTTGTAAGCTTCAACTAATAGTTTTGCTGCAGTCGTTTCTGCAGGGCTGTGTTGTTGCTGTGAGGGTGAGTGCGAGAGTTCCTTTGTTTCCAGCACCATTCAGCAGCCAAGACTAATTACAAATATCCTGGTTCTGTCTTGCTGTTCCTCACTCACTTTCATTTTGTACAGCTAATGCAAAAGACAGCAAACTTCCCATGTCAAAGAACACAGATCATCATCTTTTCACACTACCTAATATTCAGAGAGTCTCTGTCAAAGAAACCCAAGAATAGGAGGGGAAGTCAGTACCACAACATGTGTTTTCAGTTAATAAGAAAACCAAAGGGCAGGTCATGGGTTTGAATCTAATGGCAAATGATAGTCAATATGTATGGAAAGCAGATTGCAGTCTTCTCACCTAACCACAAGAAACCAGAATTCAAAAGCTCTATCAGTTAATGCTGACAACCCAGGAAATACAGTCATGGATTTCACTATGGATTCAGAAAAGTACCTACATGCTTCTCACAGCACTTAAAGGTGTGACTTCTTCAATTTTTTTAGCCATTTAATAGGGAGAGAAAAATGGATTTGTGCATTTCTATTATCAGTGGAAGACAATCAGGTTACTGTGCTGACATGACTAGTTAGATGTATTGGTGGGATTGACTCACTGTGGGTATTAGGAAAGGACCTCTCACTCATCCTAATCACCAGAGCTGGGAACAGATTTACTTTCTGAAGACTGTATAGTTCCATAATTCTTTTGTGGGATCATGTGGAGAATTAATAGAGCACTGGTTATAACAGTATTTTTATATTGGTATAGCCAGCTTTACTTCCCAGCAGAAAACTTTAATTCAGGTGAGGTTAGGCCATGGTTAGGCAAGACAATGGATTACACTGAGATAATCAAAAGGGGATGTGGAGAAAAAACAGTAGAAGAAAATGTTCTGAATCAGAATCACAATATCATTTACCTTGGAAGGGACCCCCTGAGATTATCTGAGGGATCTGAAGGATCCAGCTGCAATGGAAGTTAAAGCTTTAAGCAGAAATTAGTGGTTAAAGATCTATTGGCTTTTTGCAACAGAACTATATTATTTCCAAGTATCTTAGATATTGTATCTTACTTATCTATGAATCTGCTCCTAAAACAACAACAGTTAGAGAAGTTAACCTTGCTGGGACACACTTCATTGACCCTTGACTTCAACACTCTCGCCCCTAGTATTACTTCCAAAATCTGCCTCATGGGAAATTTGTACAAACACTCTAATTACAGACAGTTCTGTTTAGATATTTAATTTGTTGCCCTTCTATTGCTTCTTTCTCTAACACAGAATGAAAATGGGTATTTGAGAAAATCATCTGTTGTTAGTTTTTCCATCTAAAGCCATCAGATTCTAGACCTGCTACTGAACCTGCATACTGTCTATGTGGTTTTAAAGGTCATTTTGATGTCACAGTAGATTTTATATTTAGTAGAGAAATAAGTAAACAAATAAATAAATAAATAGTGCTTTAGCCAAAAAATTACTATTTTCATACATACACTTTCCCTAGCAAACTATTATTCCTGTCAGTAGGATTGCGTGAAAAGACGAGTTTTGACAAAGTTTCTACAAAATATGAGTGGAATTCTGCTAGTGTTATTTAAACAAAAATGTGCCTGGATTTATTGTATGGAAATAACAAGCCTCTTTTGGTTTTGATGCAGAGTGAATTATTTTATGTTCACGTGGCTCCATCTTGTGGGAAGTAAAACCTCCTGCACCAGTCCTTTCTCAGTATGGTGTCTGAGCACTCCAGGGTGTTACTTACGCTGTCAGCCGCTCAGAAAGGTCAAAACAACCTGAGTTTTAGTGATGTCTCCTACAAGTCAATACACTCATGATCTCGTCCTTGCAAGAACTTCTCCAGATGAAGAGCATTTAATGTGCTTTACATAAGATCCTTATGTGGCCAAACCGACCAAAACCAAGCTATTCCCCCTACACACATTATATTTACGCAACAGGAAGAAGAAATTCATGGTTTATAGACACAGTAATTCCAAATACATCAGAAAATCAAAATCTGATGTCATGCTTTCTGAACCACACAGACACCAGGTCTTCCATGCAGCAAATCCTGCTGTTGTTTTCACTGTGTGTGATTGACCTAAAGTGTATCTTGAACTGAGACACTGAAAATACAATGTCAATTATTTAAAATCTCTTTTACAATTGCACCGCAGTTCTATGGTCCATAATATCCATCTTAGTTGGTAAAACATCCCTTAAGTTTGACTTTGACAAACGAAGTACCTGTTTTCTGTAGGTTGTGTTCCTAACTACATATTCATTGCTATCCACCTCCTCTTTTCTGTAGGCTCTGTGCAGACTGAAGGAGAGGTGGATAAACAAAAATGCTGTTACTTTACTTTCCAGCAGCCAAGTTGTAGCTTTATTTCCTAATTGTAAACTTACTGGGATTTGGGGCAACTATCACAATAGTCTCAAACAATAAAAATATTCCTGGCCTACTTGTATTAAAAAAAGCTCCTCATTTTGCGAAATGCTCCCTTGTTAAGTCCACACAACCTTTTGGTTGTAACTCATTCAGAGGAAAGCTTAATATTAGTTTGTGCTAGTGCTTGATCATGCTTAGGTTCATACTTAATTAGATCACTAGAACTTGTTACTACTGGTAGCAAGAGACTTTTGGAACTTACACTGATGGCAGGCATGCCTTGGTTTTCCTAGGTAGTACTGGAAAAGCCCCATTTTCTGATGAAGCGGATTGATTGAGGAGTGTCTTCTCTTACCTTTAGGTTCATTCTCTTTTCTTTCTCTCCTTCCTGAAACAAAAGAGCTGTGTTTTACTTTATCTGGGAATTGTCCCCTCAAAAATCTCTGGCCCCTGAAAACTGTTCTATGTATATTTATCTCTTCACCATTATTAGGCACATCAGTCTTACATACAGTTTGCTGTAAGACCCTAATATTTCAATTCACTGTAAATAATTTAGAGTAAGTTTTTTGTTATTTTCAGTGATGCTTCATGCAATATGGACAGCACTTCAAGCATGAAGATTGCAAATGCAACCACATATATGTTTTAATTATTCATAATTCAGACAGCTTTTCCTTGGTTGAGTTGAGTCTTTTCTTCCACATATACTATACTTTTACTTATGTTGCATTTTCCAGCTTTTTTTTTTTTCTAATTGACTTAAACATTGTTTCTACACCAGTGCTAAAACCTGGAAGATTGTTGGTTTGCTTTCCCAAAGGCACCACAGCCAAAATCATGACCTGGAAATGTTTGGGGAATTAGTTTTCTGTCAAACAGGAAGAGAAGACAAAAATGGTTTCATGAAACGGAATTGAATTTTCTCTCTGAAACATATCTCAATGACGAGTATGAGTAACCATATAATACTATGCATGAATGCAACACATGACACTGGAGCATTTCAGCATGTAAGACAAAGCAGAATCTTTTTTTTTAATCACAGGTTTACCATAACAACCAGACAGGTCCAGAGGTACTCAGTGGTTCCGCACGCTGTTTCAGGGAAGAAAGCCAGTGTTATTCAGAGAAAACACCCAGCTCTTCTGATGGCTGACTCTGTGCTCAGCATACACTGCTGCCAGCTCTTGTAGTTTTACCCTGAATCTCACGACAGCTTGTTCTTGTCATTCAAGGGCGACCACTTGGAGCTCTGTGACAATGAGAATTTTAATTATTTGTGCAACTCAAATCCTTGCAGTTGCATTTTTAAAAATTATTTATAAGACAATCTTGCTGTTTCAATATGGTTCAGTTGGCAAGAACTGAAGCTGATAGCTTTCTGTATTTATTTTCCTTTTGATTAAAAAAAAATGAAGTGCTGATCTATGTGTCTTCAAACAAAAGGATGGAATTGGGGTGGGGGGATTGTTTTTGTAATATATTACTTGTTGCTAAACAACTCGGAGTAATTATTCCTTATTTAAAAATTGCACCCACATCTATCAGTTCACTGAGAATTTAACCATAATCTTCCAGAAACTCCCTTAGAAGAAAAGTATACCAATTGTTCTGGCTCTAACTTGGTAATTGCCACACATCTTTTCGAGCTGTTTTCATCTCTGTGGTTTTGTTTGTTAGTTTGAGTTTTTTTGTTTTGGGGTTTTTTGCCTAGCTTATATTCCTCCCTTCAGCTGTTCTATTATACTGATCTTATTCCCAAAGGACTTCTAAGGGACCGGTGGCAGGACAGACCCGAGACGGGAAATTCCCAGTTTCGGAGG